>MUZC01000831.1:26075-42762 GCA_002072015.1 Radix auricularia | reverse complement strand
TATAGCTCATATTAGAAAAAAATGAGATTAAAGGCCCCAGGGGCCCATTCAAGGGAAGATATAAAGTTCAAAACATCTGTTCATTTCAATACGGATAATAGATACATTTATCATTATTTGTTAAGAATTTTAATAATTAAATTGAGGGATAAAATCTTAAACGTTTACTAAAACTGGTATTTTGGGCCCCCAACCCTGAAGAAGTTGCCATTAGGACTTTAGTGCCCTATAATATTTTAATATTGACTATCCAGTATTTATATACCAAGTTTGGTTAAGATCCATCAATGTAGCAAGTAGCTATCACTTAAACTAATTTTTATATAGCTTATATAGGCAAAAAACGACATTAAGGGCCCCAGGGGCCCATTCAGGGCAATATATAAAGTTCAAAACAACAGTTTATTTTAAGATGGATAATAATGGATACATTTATCATTATTTGTCAAGACCTTTAATAATTGAATAGTGAAAAAAATCTTAAACGTTAAAGAGGACAGGTATTTTGGGCCCCCAGGCTCGAAGGAGTTGCCATTAGGAGTTTAGTGCCCTATAATATTTTAATATTGACTATAAAGTATTTATATACCAAGTTTGTTTAAGATCCATCAATGTATCAAGTAGCTATCGCTTAAACTAATTTTTATATAGCTTATATTGGCAAAAAACGACATTAAGGGCCCCAGGGGCCCATTCGGGCAAGATATAAAGCTCAAAACAACTGTTTATTTTAAGATGGATAATAATGGATACATTTATCATTATTTGTCAAGACCTTTAATAATTGAATAGTGAAAAAATTCGTAAACGTTTAAGAAAACATGTATTTTGGGCCCCCAGCCTAGAAGGAGTTGCCATTAGGAGTTTAGTGCACTATGGTATTTAAATAATGGCTATCAAGAATTTATTTGCAAAATTTGGTTAAGATCAATCAAAAAAGCAAGTAGTTAGCGATTAAATTATTTTTTATATAGCTCATATAAGCAAAAATTCACATTTGGGGCCCCCGGCGCCCCTTTAGTGTTAGATTGAGAAAAAAAAGTAGCCAGTTACCATTCCGTGAGGGTACTCAACAGTCTTAAAAATTTTCATGACGATCGGATGAATAGTTTAGTCAGTTACCACGGACAAGCACACACACACACACACAGACATATTTTCATTTTTATATAGATCTATATAGATTTCCTAAAATTCTTCTTACATTTAAACATTTACGTCCTAAATGTTCCTTATATATTCTATTCTAAAGAACTGTCAAATATACACAATCGTGTGCACGTCAAACAAATTTAGGCAGTGAAAACTCCTAATACGGCAGTTGTTTAGCTTTGAAATAAATGTTTCAGATTTGTTAATTTTGAATTATTCTGTGGTAGCAGATTAATGTCACTTGGTATTGACGAGACATATATTTATGTATTTGATGCTAGATATATTGGCATACTTCCTTCTTGCAAGATGATGGTGCATGACAGTTGAACTTGGTCTGAGGTGCAATTCCTCGTTTGGCTGTGCAGTCCTATCCTTGAGGGACAATCTTTACCGCAAATTTTGCACACGAATTTAGTGCTTCCCAATGTTTAGGCTATTCTCCTAGCTCTTCTGTCTGCAGCCTCCTCCATTCTTCGCTCCTCGGCTACTTTGAGGCCCTCTTTGACAACTGTACGCCGTGTAGTTTTGTCTTCTGCCTTACACTCCCAGTCACTTGTGTGTATTCTGGCTGCTTCCATGTCCTTTTGACAGACATCTTTAAATCGCAGACTTGGGTGACATGTCTTCCTCTTTCTCGATGCTAGTTTTTTATGCTAGGGCATTGCAACATTAGCCCAAATAAGAGGCGGGGTGAGGAACCGCAATGTGTCTATGAGCGGATTTTATATCAATAAACTAATAACACAAATTTTATCTTAGAAAAGCTACTGATCAATTATAGTAAATATTGCTTAAATAATAAATAAACATAGTATCAAATAAAAAGGCGTTTAATTATAACATTTTTATAAAAGTATTTGAATGATTGATATTGTATTTTTAATTTTACAAGTTCAATAAACCTCAGATCAATAAAGACGTCACCAGTTTTTTTTATTTTTTATTTAAAACAAAGATTAGGGGATTTCCATTCAACCACTGGACAACCTGAACACAGTTCTTGGACAGCAATAGTTGTTACATATCCCTGATAGCAATGACCCAGACAATAATTGATGGGAGAACGTGCCGCATAAGTTTAAATAGGGCCTGGAAACAGGTACATTATAGGAAGGGGTACAAGGCCCTAGCATCGCGTGTACTCCCAGATACGCAGTGTGCTTTCGAGCCGGATGATCAACCATAGACATCATCGTCTCTCTGAGCCAGCCGCAGGAGAAATGCAGGGAGCAACATATGCCTCTATACATCGCGTTCGTCAACCTAACTCACGTTTTTGATCTTGTCAGCAGAAGCGGCCTTTTCCAGATCCTAGTATAAAAAAATAGGCTGCACTACATATCTGCTTAACATTGTCAAGAATTTCCTCGATAACATCCAGGGCACAGTGTGTTATAACGTATGCCACGTCAGAGACTTTCCCAGTAAGTGGTGGAGTAAAGCAAGGTTGCGTGCTGTCACCTAATATATTCGAAAAATATTCTTCTCCCTCTTACTCCAGTGTTCCTTTTAAGAACAACAGCGAGGAGATATACGTACACACCAGAGCTGACGAGTGATTATTCAATATTCCACGGCTTAGAGCCAAGACCAAAGTAAGGAAGATTTTGCTGCCCGAGCTCTTATTTGCAGACGGTGCCGCCTTAACATCTCACACAGCAGATGGACTGCAGAACCTTGTATCCAGCTTCTCCTCTGCCTGCAAAGAGTTTGGCCGGACTATTTGCATAAAGAAAACCAACATTATGGCACAGGATGCTGCCTCCCTCCCTACCATAACCATGCTTCGTTTAGTTTCAGAATTATTGATTTGAAATGACTTCTAATGTAATCTAGAATGATTTCCTTTGCATAAAAAAAAGATCGGAAATTCTTTGTAGGAAATAACGTTTCAAAACTAGCCGAAGTTTTATTACTTGTGTATTTTTAATTTTTTACATGTTGAAATGACACTGAGAATTTGTTACGTTTAGTAATTCATAATTCAACATGTAGTTTAAAAAATATAAATTTTTATTTGGCAAGTGAATTTTATTTTTATATAGCGATTGCCCAATTCAAATCACATTATGCTAATAATAAAGTAGAACTTAGAAGATTTAATTTTTCAGCACAGTTGAGAGTTATTTGCGATTTTGTGGGGTAAAAAAATATTTCTTCAAAGGGAAATAAAACATTTTAACAAACTTGTATTTTTGGTTGAAGAGTTAGCTTTCCTTACAAAATGTAATTTTTATATTCAGACGAAACATGGCAATGGTATTAAAAATAGTAAAATAAAACAAATGGGTACATACAAAATTGTGTTAAAAAAATAAACGCTTGTATTCCAACGAACTAAAAAAGGTAAGAATTTTTTTTCTCCCAACTCGGCGCGAATAAAACCGTGGGGAGCAAGTAAATTAATTGTCGTGATAAATATCCATCCATCCATCTATCCATCCATCCATCCATCCATCCATCAGATAATAAATATGCTGAATATTATCAGGAATATTTAGGGTAATCTTATCTTCCTGAAAATTTGTCGTACAAGTAACAATTTTCTTGTTTACTTTTAATCATTGTACTTCCGAGACTAAATGTATATGCTTAAAGCATCGTTGTATTTTGATATTGACACATATTTCTTATACTTACGAGTATACATGTTGTTTCATAATAAGTACATATGCCCAATGATTTTTCATGTTTTATTTGTCTTACTTTGGATAAGGAGAGAGGGGGGCGAGGATTTCCCGTTGTAGATCTAGAGAGGATAATAAACCTATGCCAATGTAAGGTCTGGTTTGTCTTGCCAGTTGCTATTATTGTGAGACCTCCAAAAGTGATGTCTGCCCTGATAGCCTATGATTCCACCCAATGTAATTTTAACTTTTTCTTTGTCATACAAAGTTTGAAGATTTTTGTTTGTTTTTTTAAAATCTTCATCCTCTTCTAAATTGCTTTATACTCAGCCTCATGTACTAACTCACTTCCCATCAAATTTAACACCCCACCTACCCCTTTTTTTGCTCAAAAAATGTGATCATTTCTCCAGTGCTCAGAGGACCAACATTTTAGAACAGGGTACATGAAGCTGCCCACGCGGAAAGCCCAAATCCCTGTAGGCTGATCCCCCAAGAAGTTTTAAGCGTAGCCATTGATTTTTGTTGATCGTCTTTGCTAAACAGAAGTTGTTAATGTTATGTCAACTAACTGCGCTAATCAGTCATATGTTTGTGGATCTCAATGACCCACACATTTAGAACTTGGTTTAATGTGAGCATTTGATAAACACATAAATAGTTGGTCCCGTGTATGTAATGTTAAAATGTTGGATTAGCCGCTCAATATTTATTTTATGGGTTCATAAAAACTCCAATACTATTTTTAAAGAGATATTCTATAAATATGATATTTACACTTAAACTATATAAAAAATAATAATTACTTCATTTAATATAAATCATTAAATAAAGAAGATCGTATGTAGCCCACTATCGAAATTTAAAATATAGTTTTGTGTAAATAAATGGTTTTTGTACATTTAAAATATAGTTTTGTGTAAATAAACGGTTTTTGTAAATTTAATATATAGTTTTGTGTAAATAAACGGTTTTCGTAAATTTAAAATATAGTTTTGTGTAAATAAACGGTTTTTGTAAATTTAATATATAGTTTTGTGTGAATAAGCGGTTTTTGTAAATTTAATATATAGTTTTGTGTAAATAAACGGTTTTTGTAAATTTAATATATAGTTTTTTGTAAATAAGCGGTTTTTGTAAATTTAATATATAGTTTTGTGTAAATAAACGGTTTTTGTAAATTTAAAATATAGTTGTTTTTTTTAAATATAGAAATAGCAATCTGACCCACCAAAATAATGAGTAAAAAAATGTTTTAAAGAAAATTGACTTTTTAATTATATCTATGTATACTTTTAGCGATTTTATATAGGTATATTTATAATAGTGCCTTTTGATCGTGTTGATTTAGATTATTAAATTGAAGAAAATTGAAAATATGCCTTTGTAGGAAGTTCATTAGACTTTGGTTCTTAATGGAAGTTACGGGGACCACTGCAACAGAAGAATACGTGGGATTGTAGCGACTAGACAACGAAAACTTGTGATAACAGCGGACCAGGAAGTGCATGCATGTAAATGAATAGAGTCTTTGTGGCAGGCATACAAATTTTGTATCGATTGATCGAATCAAAATGTGTGCAGATTTAACAAATGTCAAATAGAAAATACAGTGGTACCTCGGTATACGTCTGCTTCGGAATAAGTCATACTTGAAATACGTCACTTTTGGTCGTGAAACATTTTGCTTGGTATACGACTTTTGCTTGGAATATCTCACTTTTGGTCGTGCAACATTCTGCTTGGCATACGAATTTTGTTTGGAATATCTCACTTTTGGTCGTGCAACATTCTGCTTGGTATACGAATTTTGTTTGGAATATCTCACTTTTGGTCGTGCAACATTCTGCTTGGTATACGAATTTTGTTTTGAATATCTCACTTTTGGTCGTGCAACATTCTGCTTGGCATACGAATTTTGTTTGGAATATCTCACTTTTGGTCTTGCAACATTCTGCTTGGTATACGAATTTTGTTTGGAATACGACCCGTGGGCTAGAACATGTCGTCACGCGGTTTCCACTCCACCCCCCTCATCTAACGTCGTCTCAAAAAGTTAGCCCACCCTCTCAAATATTAGGTCACGAATTGTTGCGGAACCACCCACCCTTTAAATGAAAGCAGTATTTCCTATTTTAACTTTAACATTTTTCAAATGACTTTATTGTCATTTAATTACGTATTTTGTATGAGACCGCACTCTAATATTATATCATGCGTGAAGCCATTTTAAAAAAATGTAAGCAATAAAATATTTAAGTTGAACCTTAAATTAAAAAGTTCCGCTATTTGATGTGACGTCACCTTTCATAAATGCTCCTCTCCTCGTAACACATTGTCAAAATTGTGTGACCCCCACTCCCCCAGGTGCATGACGTCATTTATGTACGGCCCCTATGATGTAAAGTGACACGCCGCGTGATGCTCGTGTGTGATAGTATGGCTGTTGATACCATGCATTAAACTACTGGCGAAATAATCGTAAATTGTCACATGAGTTTGTGTTTTTCTCTAAAATTTAGACAATTTCTATTATTGGGAAAAACAAAAACATTATTAAATTACCAATTGTTGCGAAGGGTGTGAGATGGGATACATAACCAAAAAAAGGTGTGTGGGGGTGGCTTTAGAGCATACTGAAAACTTGCTTTTGATCTGGATGACAGGAAAACAGAAAAAAAAAATCTTTAAGTTCTTTTTATTTAAGTCATTTAGTATTAAGCAGTGTTTAATTTATTTTTTTGTACAACACTCTCATTAAATGTATAATATGTATTATAACGATATGATTTTTTTACCTAATAAATGGATTTATCATATTTCTTAAGAAAAAATACATTTCGTATACGCCAAGTTTGGTCCATAGACTGGAACTGATTAAGGACGTATACCGAGGTTCCACAGTATTGAATCCCTGTAATGTCCATTACATCTTGTCATGACCACTGTCCAGAACGATATTTCTAGGGGTTAAACATGGCCGGGGGATGGGTTTATTTCGTCACGGGAAGGAGCCGTGGCCAAAAAATGTAAGAACCACTGTCACACACATTGATTTTTTATATTTTGTGAGAATCAAAACTTCCTCTACTGTCAAATATATTTTCACTTCTTTGTCAAGAATTTTATCGCTTCCAAGTGTTACTTTAACTTAAACTTGTTTTTTAGTATAATGTGATTCTTACTTCAACATTAATTAATTTATTTGATTAGAAGTATAAATCATTATTTATAACGTGCAATAAGTTTCATCCATTTTATGAGTTATATCTTAAATACGAAGATTTCATTCGATTAGAGGCTCAAATCAAAGTATTACTACTGGTTCCCATTTATGACAAATACTCAATTCATCAAAATTGATCAAATAAATGTTGTTTTTTTTGTTTGTATTTATTGCGCACCTGATTACGAGCACACCAAAGAGTAAGAGCACTGATGTAAGCTCAGGATGGTGCGCATATTGGACTGGGGGGGATAAGACAAAATGTACCAGAGAACGGTTAAGTTCCTTGTATGACGTCAGTGCCAGTTAGACATGATCAAACAAATTTACCAAACAATAACAACAGATATTGTCAAGATTGTTTGCTCCATAGCTGTGTTGTTGATCAAATGATCGTACAGCAGATCTAAAACCTGGGAATTCTCTGTACAGCAGACACACATATCTGATTAAAGAAAAAAAATTATTCCTCTGTTTTCAATGTTAAAAAGCTAAAGCATACTGATAAAACACCAATGTAAAACAAAAATTCTTTTTATCTTGCTCAATGCCGAGTCCATTGAAAGAATTGTTCATGTCGATTGTTTCAGTTCAATAACGCATAAAGAATGACTTGTTGTAGATTCAATTACATTTCAATGTTTTATTCCAAGTGAGTACCCGACAATGGGGAAGATTTGTCCATAAATCCTTTCAAGTTCTCATTAATGAACCTTGTTTGAAAAGGTTTAACTCAGTCCTAGGTCCCTTACTATTTTTTTAAATTTATATAAATGACTTACCCAACAATATCTCAACAGGAACTAAAGTTAGGTTATTTGCTGATGATTGTATAATCTATAGAACAATCAAGTCAGAACAAGATGGCAAAATTTTACAAAAAGACTTAGATGAATTAATAAAATGGGAAACTAACTGGAGTATGTCCTTCAACCCAGAAAAATGTCAACTGCTAAGAGTAACAAAGAAAAAGAAACAAATAAATTCAAAATACTTCATTCATGGAAAAGAACTAACCCAAACTAAAGATGCAAAATACTTAGGAGTCATAATAAATGAGAAACTATCTTGGAATCCCCATGACAATGAAGTTATTAAAAAATCAAACAAAACCTTAGGCTTTATAAAAAGAAACTTTTACAAATGTAACAAAGATATAAAACTAAAATGCTACCTCACCCTGGTGAGACCTATACTAGAATATGCATCTTCTGTATGGGACCCACCCACCAAAGAAAATATTGATAAGTTAGAACAAATCCAAAAAAGAGCTGACAGATTCATTACTGGAGAATATTCAAAACTGACAAGAGTAACAGCATTAGTTAAATCATTAAACCTTGAAACACTGGAGGATAGAAGAACCAAGAGTAAATTAGTAATTATACATAAGGCAATTAATTATAATTAAGAAATACAACACAAAGATAACCTAATACAACCCTCAAATAGACATAAAGATAAAAACACCTTTCTTGTTCCGTATGCAAGAACAAACACATACAAGTTTTCTTTCTTTCCGTCCGGTATTCGGGCGTGGAATGGGTTGCCTAAAGAAACCAGGAATGCCAACACTTTATCATCATTTAAAACTCTAGTAAGAATACAAGACTAAACACAAACCATTGAAATACGTAGGACGCAATAATCTTCTGTACAGAAGGAGCGTCTGTAACATATAATATAATATAAGATAAGATAAGATAAGATGATAATAAAATATATCATATGACTAATATGAGCGTGTCAGCTCAGTAATTAAAAAAATATTAACTACCTAAAAATTTGAAGGTGTAAATTTCTCGTCAGGTCCCAAAAACTAAAATGATTGGAGCTTGCTGTCAATTTTTAAATCCGTTATATTAACTCGTGTGCTTGCTTGAGTGCCGAAACTAATTTTGGATCGATTTTAACCCATTTCCCCGTAAGCTGGCGTGCTGAAATTTTTCAGGCAGACTCGTGCCCATGATAAAACTGATGTATCAAAATTTCAGACCGATCAAATGTACCGTAACTAAATTAATGAATTTTTAGATTATCTAAATTTATCTCTATGGAACATGTTAATTTTTGTGCTAAAGTATCGTGGCGCTTATTAGATTGATCAACATTTCCTGTAGCTCAAAACGTTGCGTATTATATTGATGACACATATTCCCGATCGGTGCGCATTATATTAAACATTTTTAAACTAAAATTTTGTATTTTTAGATTGCCTTGCGCTGCGTATTTTGATGAACATTCTTTTAGTTATGTCTCGTATATAGACTAAAGGATTTATAGTAAAAAAAAATGGTTTAGTTCGGGTTTTTTAAAAAAAATTAGACTTGAAATATTTGGGAATCAACAACCCTCATAAAATTTACATTATGTCAACTATAAGTTAAACATTCATGTCATCTGCTATTCGGTGACATTGAAGAAGGCATCAGTCTGGAAGGTGTCTATTAGTCTCCACACAATTCAGGGCTCCTGATGCTGCACTGATACACCATTCGTGCGTGTTGTATCATGAATCTTCTCAAAACTTAATTAAGTCTAAAGGTTGGTCGACACATAAAATTTTCCATACAAATTTTGATCACGCTTTTTAAATAACCAAAATAACCATGAAAATTGCGTCACTATTGCGTCACGCATTAATTTATTTTACAGACGCATAACTTATTTTTAGCTATGTATAGATTTCTAAATATTTTAAAAGTTGTAAGAAGACCAAATTTGATGTGTGGACCTCCCCTTAAACTCTTACTACTAAATTTTTATTACGTTACTAAAATGAAAGATTAAATAAATTCGAAAAACCATACTATTTGAAACAATGCACGGAAGTGTCTACACATAACTATCATAATTTTTGTTTTAAATTTTTAAAAAAGCCTAATATTGCTATAAACGTTAAAATGAGGGTTCAAATTAAGTGAAATACCTATATATGAATTTTAACTTTTAACATCTTAAACAATAGCTAAATTTTCTTATACCATATAAGGATAAATCATCAAATACTAATTTATATACACCGTACTTGTGTGTTAAAATTTTCTAATTTTTAAATGGTTATTGTCTTGTAGAGAACTATGCAAACAATTATGTGTCGTAATTATATGTTCCTTACTTCCGCCTTACCCGAAGTTATTATGTGGATTATTTATCATGTTATTGACACAGTAAACATGACATAACTTATCTCTTTAAAAGAAACAATGCTCTAAGCTTTATTCTTATCTAATTCGGCTGGGTTTTCGCTCTACAAAGAAATCATTTCCTTTGGAGGAAACCAAAGCGCCAAGATCTCCGGTGTCTCAGTACCTGGTACTCATACAAAGTGCATTCATACAACTGATGAGTTTATTTCCTCGCGTAGAAATATTTCGCTTAAGATTTATGGAGAATATGTTTCTTATTTTATTTATTAATTAAAAAAATATTTTAGTATTTTTACTATCAAACATTTCTCTGTCTGATACACGAAGCTAATGTGAACATTCATGCTTTTTTGTTTAATTAGGATATAAATGCATTTCTAAATATGTATTACTATATATATGTGACGCGCGGTGAGTCCCCCTTTTAGCACCAGATAGGTTCACAAATTATTGTTATTTTTGTTTGTAAAAAAGAGTCCTTCAATACTGTAGCGATGCTGTTAGTCGTAGGTAGTGATGGTGTGAAATGTCTTTGTTGGAACTATGCAAGAGTTTGTCTGAAGCTATTAAATTACGTTTTTCTGACTGTGGGAAATGACTAGTACCGTGTATATTGCCGGTTAGCATTCACGTATGGACACCATCGCCTAAGTGCTTTAATTTCTAAAACATTTTGCTATTTAATTTAATTTTTAGTTTGGAGTCTTTGACTGTGAGTTATTTTATTCAAATATTTTGAGAACATTTTTTCATTTCCTCAAATTGCACACAGACAAAATACTCAAAACATGTTTTAATTCCTTGTTCATGATTGTAAAATAATGAAATGTTTTGTAGTCGTCAATCATTTAAGTATTTTTTTTATTAAAACCTATTATTTACGAGCAGTTTACTTTATGGGACTAGTAAAAAGGATATCGAGACGTAAAATTATAATAGAAACTTTTTGATAGAGCATTTGTATGTACAACAAATACGATATTAAAAGCAAACATTTGTTTTCAGCGTTCACCTCTGTACAGCTTCTATTGAATACGATTATATTGACATAACAGACATGAGGTAACTTATTCGTTTAAAAATAACAATATTGCTTAGCTCTAAAATATATTCTTATCGCAAATCTCTCAAATGTAATATGTAATATTGATAAAATAGTAATATATAACTCGTTTAACAGATTATTTTAATGTCCTTGACATCTGTTTCCGTGACTGTTGAACTGAATCTAGTGAACTAAGTCCTAGAGTTATAGTTGCCATAGTGTTTGGCTCACTGGCAGGTGTGAGCTTCCTTATGACTTGTCTGTCCTACTGCATAGCGAAGGCGCAGACAGCCCCGACCAGAGTAGTGGGCGTAATGCCACAGGACCAACCGGACAATGTCGTGACACAGATCAACACTGCGGGTGAGTTGATGATAAAACAAGATTATTTTTCACTTTCACATTTCAACAAATTGCTTAAGGCATTGTGGCATAACTGAAGTATGATGGTATTATGTTGATCCTTCTCGTCCATGCGGGGGGGGGGGGCATCCACCGTCCAAGGACACAGGCCAACTACGAGAGACCTCCAGACATCTCTATCCTGGGCCAGTTTCTCCAGGATCTTCCATTCATGGCCTATTTTCTTGATGTCTGCCTCCAATTCTCGGCACCAAGTGTTTCTTGGGCGGATTCTTTTCCGCTTACCCTTTGGGTTCCATTTTAGGGGCTTACCTTGTTATATTAGAAGCAGATTTTCTTGGTGTATGACCGATCCACCTCCACCGCATTTGAAGAATCTCTTCTTCAATGGGCTTCTGCTTCGTCCGCTGCCACAGTTCCCGCTTACGGATTTTGTCCGGCCATTGAATTCTGAGAATCCTTCTTAGACAATTGTTGATAAATGACTGGATTCTGGTCAAGTTTACGGCCGTTGTTCTCCACGTCTCGACTCCATATTGCAACACAGGTTTCGCCATAGCGTTAAAAATCCATACTTTTAACTTGCTGCCTAAGTTGTTGGAGACCCAAACATTTTCGAGTTGATGGAAGGCTGCTCTTGCTTTTCCTATCCTTATTTTGACATCAGCATCTGTACCACCTTGTTTATCTACCACACTGGCAAGGTAAACAAAACTGTCCACCTCCTCAATAGTCCTCAATGGCCCCCCTTTCAAGCATGGTGAGTGATGTCCTGGTTGCATTAACCTTGAGGATTTTACTATTCTTTTTGTGTATGTTGAGACCTATGCCAACAGAAGTGGCTGCGACAATGTTTGTTTTCTCCTGCATCTGTTGTTGGTTATGTACAAATAAGGGCAAGATCAGCAGCAAAGTCACGATAATCAAGTTGATCCCATAATGCCCATTGGATGCCATTCCTTTGCTGCTGGGTAGATGTTTTCATCGCCCAGTCAATGGCTAACAGGAACAGAAAGGGTGACAGCAAGCAACCTTGTCTCACACCAGTCTTCACCTGGAAAGCATTTTTCATCTGCTGACCATGGACAACTCGGCAGTTTATCCCTTCGTATGTGTTTCTATATATATATTAGTAATCTTCTGTGAAACCCCACAATACCTTAGCTATCTCCACACTCCGGCAATCCGGCATCCTTCCGTCTCGCGAGACGATGGTGCATCACCGTTGGGTTGGGTTGCATTTCCTCGAGTGACTGTGCAGTCCTATCCTTGAGTGACAGTCTTTGCCACAGTTTTTACACACGAGTTCTGTGCTTCCAAATGTTTTGGCCTTTCTCCTAGCTCTTCTGTCTGCAGCCTCCTCCATTCTTCGCTCCTCGGCTACTATGACGCCCTCTTTGACAACTGTGCGCCACGTAGATCGGTCTTCTGCCTTACACTCCCAGTCACTTGTATGTATTTTGGCTGCTTTCATGTCCCTTTGACAGACATCTTTAAATCGCAAGCGTGGGCGACCTGTTTTCCTCTTTCCTGAAGCAAGTTCACCATATAGGAGGTCCTTCGGGATGCGGCCGGGGCTCATTCTTTTGACATGTCCTAGCCACCTCAGGCGTCTTTCACTAAGAATTGAGAACATGCTTTGGGTATTGGCACGCGTTAGTACCTCACTATTAGACACTTTTTCTTGCCATTTAATACCAAGGATGCGGCGCAAGCATCTCAAATGGAAGCTGTTAAGCTTACGCTCTTGTGATGTATAAGTGGTCCATGTCTCGCTCCCATATAGTAGTGTACTGATGACACAGGCTCGATAGACGCACAGTTTGGTTTTCTCCGTTAGCTTGGTGTTTTGCCAGACCCGCTTATTTAGTTTAGCCATTGTTGCGGCTGCCTTGCCAATTCTGCTGTTTATTTCTTCTTCAATGGACAGTGTATTGGAGACCTTGGATCCCAAGTAGGTGAAGCTGTCCACAACCTCCAAGTTTTCATTATCGATATTTATGGTAGGAGGAGGTCGAGTGTCTTGGGCCATGATGTTTGTCTTTTTCAAGCTGATTTGCAGACCAAATTCTTTGCAGGCATTGGAGAAGCTTGACACGAGTTGTTGCAAACCAGATTCTGTATGTGCTGTTAGTGCCGCATCATCCGCAAATAGTAGCTCTCGAATTAGGACATCCGTCGTTTTGGTCTTGGCTCGGAGGCGGGCAGTGTTGAAAAGTCCTCCATCAGCTCTGGTATGTAACCAGATTCCCTCACTGCTATCCTTGAATGCGTATCGAAGAAGTACAGAGAAGAATATTGCGAAGAGTGTTGGTGCGAGTACACAACCTTGTTTAACTCCGCTGCTGACAGGGAAGGCCTCTGACTTAGCTCCATCGAACTGTACTGTGCCAAGCATATTTTCATGGAACTGTCTGATGATGGCAAGTAGGTGAGGGGGACATCCAATTTTTGCCAGTATTTGGAATAGCCCGTTGCGACTGACTAAGTCGAAGGCTTTTGTAAGGTCCACAAATGCAATGTATAGTGGCATCTGCTGCTCTCTGCATTTTTCCTGGAGCTGTCGTATGGAGAACACCATGTCTATGGTAGACCGACCGGACCGGAAACCACACTGAGATTCTGGATAGACGCGGGATGCTAGGCTTTGTAAACGTTTTAGTATAACGCGGGCAAAGGTCTTTCCTACAATACTAAGGAGTGAAATGCCGCGATAATTATTGCAATCACTCCTATCACCTTTGTTTTTATATAGTGTCACTATATTTGCATCCTTTAGGTCTTGGGGGATGTAGCCCTGTTCCCAGCAGAGGGACAGAATCTCGTGCAATGGTTGGAGTAAAGCTGTCTTGCCACTCTTTAGAACCTCTGGTGGTATTCCATCATTCCCAGGCGCTTTTCCACAAGCTAGACTGTCAATTGCTTTGCTCAGCTCTTCCTGTGTGGGCACGACATCAAGTTCTTCCATGAGTGGCATATCTGGGATGTCATCTAGAGCGGTGCTGGAGACTGTGGTAACTGTTGAATACAATTCCAGATAATGCTCAACCCACCGTTTTAGCTGTGCTGCCTGGTCTTGAATAATTTCTCCATTTTTGGACTTTAGGGGAGCAGCTTTTGACGTCAAGGGGCCCGTTGCCTTTTTGATGTTTTCGTACATGACTTTTGCATTGCCCATGTCTGCAGCTGATTGTATACTGGAACAGAGCTTAAGCCAGTAGGTATTGACACATTTACGTGCAACCTTTTGGGCAAGTGACTTAGCTGTTTTTAAAGCATGCAAATTGTCAGGTGTAGGCTTTTCCTTGTAAGCCATAAGAGCTTTCCTTTTTGCTTCAGTGACGGGTTTCATCTCGTCCCAATGTTCATCAAACCAGTCCGTGTTTTTGTGAGATTTTTTGCCAAAGGCTTGTATTGCGGATGTATAGATTGTGTCTCTCAGTTGCGTCCATTTGGAGTCAATGGTGACGCATGGGGACATCTTTGAGAGACTTTCCTTCACCTTGTCTTTGAACAGCTGCGCTATCGCAGGGTCTTTCATGCAGGAGGTATTGATGCGTGGACTTCCCTTTTTCTTTGTGTGGTACGAGTTTTTCCTCATTATTCGTACTTTGCTGGCGACAAGGGAATGATCCGTGTCACAGTCGGCACTGTGATAGCTGCGAGTGAGTAGGACGCTAGCTAGTTGTGCACGCCTGGTGATAATGAGGTCCAGCTGGTGCCATTGGTGGGATCGAGGGTGTCTCCAAGATACTTGATGTATATCCTTGCACTTGAAGAAAGTGTTGGTCACACACAAGCCTCGTGAGCAGCACAATTCCAGAAGCCTTTGTCCATTTTCATTTAACTTTCCTCTTCCAAATAGTCCAAGGCAGGTGGGCCAGGCTTCGTGGTCGCTCCCCACTCTAGCATTGAAATCTCCTAGGAGATAGATTGCCTCGTCTTTGTGGATGCCGGCTATTGCCTGGTCTAACGCTCCATAGAACTGGTCCTTCTCTTCCGGAGTTGAATAGAGTGTTGGGGCATACACACTAAGAATGTTTGCTGGGCCCGCAGTTGTTCTGAGTCTTAGAGTGAGGATCCTCTCCGTGCCTGATGACGGTGGTTCAATGGATGGTAGAAGAGTGTTTTTAACAGCGAAACCCACACCATGCTGTCTAGGTTCGTCTTTCGGTCTGCCTTGCCAGAAGAAGGTGTAATTGGCCTCTTTGAGTGAACCGTTGTCTGGGAGCCTGGTCTCCTGAAGGCATGCTATGTCAATCTTTAGCCTTTTAAGTTCTCTATCGATTATTCCTGTCTTCCGTGTGTCGTTTATGGACTGCAGATCATCAGTGATGCCGGGACACATAGTCCTCACGTTCCAGCTAGCGATTCGAAGAGCTGGGGTCTTCTTTTTCTTTTTTGTATTTCTTGGTGCAGGGCTTAGTGGCCCACTTGTTGAGTGGTACTCTAATCTCCACGCACCCAGTGGAGAAGGCAGGCCATGACGGGATAGCACCTATTTGACTGGGGGCTGCCCAGTTTGAGGCGGGCGGTAGCTGTCCAGTGAGACATTGGTAGTCTCTCCCACCGTCGGAAGCAGCCCCTGGCGCCTAGCTCTACGTCAATTGAGCTTTGGCTTATAACCGGTAACTGCTGCTTCCCGTGTTTTGTCGACACCTTGCGGCGACGCTGGAGTGTCCTCTCCAGAGGTGATGCAAGCCTGGGCGGGTATTATGGAGAATTAGCTGCTGCCCATACAGCATATCCCCCCTCTCCACGTCAATGGTGTAACCAAGGGAACGACTTGCGTCGATGCAGCTTGGCTGCCATTGGCGTCGCAGGAGCTGCCGGTATGTACATAAGTCTTATGTATAGACCGCCTGTAGGTGCTCCAATTCCTGATTTTCTTTCAGGGTTTACTCCCTTAGCCTTTCCCGCAAGGCAGGTATAGCCGCAAGGCAGCGGAGGATTTGTATTCGGAGTTTCCTTCTCCTAGATGAACTACCAGCCAAGGTTTTAACGAGCATCATCTACCCGTAGGGGTGCCAGAACCGGGGTTTGAACCCGTGACCGATTTTTATTTTTATTTTAGAATTGTTTTTGTACCGCAGCGCACTAACACTTTGACCACCGCGCCCCC
>MUZC01000831.1:0-23360 GCA_002072015.1 Radix auricularia | reverse complement strand
ACCGACAAAAAAAAGTTCGCTGACTCCTGCCGCGAGTGGAACAAACGGGAAGCTGCGATTACATCACAAATGCTTTGATGACAACATCAAAGGACGCAGGGTAACAATTTCGTATGTTCTCTTGTGGGTTCTTAAACTTCAGAATTATAATTATATTTTTTATTTTCATGTCTTGATAACTTACGCCAACCGGCGTCTGATGGCCTATCGACCGGCACTTTGAGAAAATTAAAAAAAAAGTCATTAAGTAAATTTTAAGTGAGCAAATATTTCAGTGGAAGTTTTATTTGAAGTTACCGTTTCGATGTGACGTCACATTTCTCCAACCCCCCTCCCTCCCCCACGTCACGCATCGTCACAAAAGTGAGACCCCCCTCCCCCCCTAGGTGCGTGACGTCATTTATGGACGGCCCCTTTGTTGCTTCCAATACGATGTGTTACTTCCTTGACCAATACGATATGTTACTTCCTTGACCAATACGATATGTTAATTCCTTGACCAATATGATATGTCACTTCCTTGACCAATACGATATGTAACTTCCTTGACCAATACGATATGTAACTTCCTTGACCAATACGATATGTTACTTCCTTGACCAATACGATATGTCACTTCCTTGACCAATACGATATGTCACTTCCTTGACCAATACGATATGTCAATTCCTTGACCAATACGATATGTTACTTCCTTGACCAATACGATATGTTACTTCCTTGACCAATATGATATGTTACTTCCAATACGATATGTTACTTCCTTGACCAATGCGATATGTCACTTCCTTGACCAATACGATATGTTACTTCCTTGACCAATACGCTATGTTACTTCCTTGACCAATACAATATGTTACTTCCAATACGATATGTTACTTCCTTGACCAATACGATATGTTACTTCCAATACGATATGTCACTTCCTTGACCAATACGATATGTTACTTCCTTGACCAATACAATATGTTACTTCCTTGACCAATACGATATGTTACTTCGAAGCCCAATACGATATGTTACTATCTTGACCAATACGATGTGTTACTATCTTGACCAATACGATATGTTACTTCCTTGACTGATACGATATGTTACTATCTTGACCAATACGATATTTTACTATCTTGACCAATACGATATGTTATTTCCTTGACTGATACGATATGTTACATCCTTGACCAATACGATATGTTACTTCCTTGACCAATACGATATGTTACTATCTTGACCAATACGATATGTTACTTCCTTGACTGATACGATATGTTACATCCTTGACCAATACGATATGTTACTTCCTTGACCAATACGATATGTTACTATCTTGACCAATACGATATGTTATCTCCTTCGCCAAAAGGATATGTTAATTCCACGATCAAATATTTGTTGATTACTTTACAAATACGATATTTATAAAATAATATGTAAAATACATTAGATGTTCTGCACGAATCTTGTTTGTTCAATACCAATAAGAATAAATTTGAACAAATTGCAATCTATTTTTATTGTCAATTTTTTTTATAATAAGCAATGTGAAAATAAAACGCGTGTTTCATTACTCCCGCTTGTGTTTGTTCCTTTGTTTGTTTAATGCATCAGATCAGAGACTTTGGCACACTCCTGAACTTTGCCAGTTTGTTTAATGACTGTCTTAGAAAATTACATGATTTTTTAAATTTGTTCCGATTAACTCGCTTTCTTTCATAAACAATATGTTCAGATTAGATTGCATCTAATTTACAATCAAATTGACATGGCTTTATAATAACATGTCATTTAAGATGAGTTCTATGCTGGACACAGTGTGCTATCTACCTTTAGGTTTCGCCATCACACTAAAGTGATTGGAAGGCTTGGCCTTTATGTTAGGGTTTGGTTAAACTACACGTGTTAGCCTAATCCTATGGTCGGAGATAAGAACGCGAAAATGGCGCTTATCACTGTTCAGTCCGTAAACACAACTTATCCGTGTTCACGTATTTTTAGTGAAGCTTCGATCGATGACGTTGAGCCAAAACTGACGGAGTAGGACTCGTTATTTTAGAGACTTGTCTGATTAATAACCTCATTAGTTGTAAATATTAGTGCTGGTATAGTTACGACACCTCCTAATAGAACCAACGGTTGTAAATATTAGTGCTGGTACAGCTATGACACCACCCTATCAAACCAAAGGTTGTAAATATTAGTGTTGGTATTGTTACGACACCTCCTAATAGAACCAACGGTTGTAAATATTAGTGCTGGTACAGCTATGACACCACCCTATCAAACCAAAGGTTGTTAATATTAGTGTTGGTATTGTTACACCACCCTATAGAACCAAAGATTGTCAATATTAGTACTTGGTTTAGCTATAAGGAAAAATTTTGTTACACTAATTGTTGATAACATTCATTATGATTCATACAACTTCAAAAGATGTCCTAGCGACCATGTGTAAGTAAGAAACATTCTGAAAGAAATAATACAAAGCGTTAGGATTTGATGCACTGATAAAAGAATTCAACTAGAAATAAAATATCATATAGATCTACAATATTTTTATTTTTAAAGAAAAAAAAACGTTAAATGAGAATCGAAGTAAAAAATTTAAAAAATTGAGTTTAATTTCTATAAATGCGATACACCTAGAAAACGTTTCAGTATATATTCAGGGCATACGTCTAGTCACGTTATAGATTTCAGGCTACGGAAATATAATATTGATAATTTTAATTAAAATGATTGTTTGCTGTGATTGGCACAAACTGGTTTAGAACGAGTTATATTCTTTGTGTGCATCTTTGTAAAACTGAGTTTTACCAAACTTAACATTTTAAATGTTTGTGTAGAATTGTATTACTTCACCAAATCATGATCAAACATTTTCTATGCTACTAACTCACGTGCACACTCTCTACCCGACCCAACGCCCTTAGACCTATTTGGGTCAAACTTTTTTGAAAAGTATAATTAGGTTTTTGGATATGTTCATAAAGTTTATTCGAATTTGCCTTTGATAAACAGGTTTGAAAGGATTCGCACAAAATGTTAGCCAAGGGGAAAAAAAAAACAAATACTACAAATTACTACAGAATTTACTGCATTAAATTAAAACGTGTATTTAATCGTGAATTTTTTAAAACTGTATTATTTTTTTTACTCCTGCAACCATAAAAAAATATGTTTTTGCTGTATACACTGAACAAAATAATGCATCAAACTGGTAACGTTATGTCAACAATCTCCAGACCTCTCATTGCTTCCATTCTTATTATTTGCCTCTCATTAAACACGATTTTATCGGATGGTGACTAGCGACTCCTATAAATAACACTTTAACATGACGTTGTCAAGATAGTTGGGACAGACGCCTAAAAGGTAAGGTGTATATTCTGTATGTCGAAAGGCTCAATATTGATTCAAGCAACCAGGACATGCAGCAAGAATCTTGTATAACGGGTTAGACTTATCCTGGGGCCGGGCCTATGAGTGAGTTTCTTCTGTGCATCGCCAAATGTAAAGTCGGCCTGTGGTTATATTCTAGATAATATTAGATCACGACAGAGTTTAAAGGGAGAGTACAAACGATGGGGTTTTCTATGACGTCAACTCTTACAGCCTCCAAACAACGATTCATTAGCCATAACTATTTATAACTCTCATACTGCATGTCATTTTTCTGGGCAGTCTTTGTGACGTAATAGTTACTATTTTTAAACTTACAGTACAAGAAACCGATTGGTGCATTCAATATTAAACTGTAACTAAGCTGTGTCATCAGATAAAACAAATATTTGACAAAAAACTTTAAGTAGCTTCCTGTCACTGTTGCGTTGTAGATAAGACAGATTTACCATTGCGTTGGTTGAGCCAAGGGCGTTACGTTAAGTTTTTATAAATATTTAGGGGATTTGGGGGGGGGGATATTAATCTATTCGGATGAAAATGTATACAAAGTATTATTTAAAATCCTCCTTTAAAGGTATAAACTTTCATAATTTTTCTCTTTGGTGTTCCTAAATGCCTATATATCTCAACTTACCACAGTATCTCAGTATTAATTATATTAAAATTAAGGATAAATCGCAGTGTACGAAAATCTAGAATCCATATAATGTTTTACCTCACGTTAACAAATATGAGCTCTATGTCTGTTTTTAAAAAAAAAAAACATTACGTTTTTTTCGTTTAAATTGTGCAGCTTTAATCTATAAAACGTATCAATATGTTATCTATATTTGTGCTATATATATATCCACACCTGTGTATGACCTTAAAGTGACTCATGAATACAATGTTTTGAAGATACCGCACGAGTAAAAGAGACCTTAAATAATGAAAGGATTACACTCAGATAAAACTTCACAGCATACTTGAGAGCACAGCAGCAAAAATGGCTCGTTTTCAGTTGGTCTATTTTATTTTGTCTACTCTATTTGGTAAGGACATTTTTCAGGTATTTAATGTTACGCGCTTAGAGTAAAGATTTTATGTCATTAAAAGTTATCTAACAGCTTTCTCTATTTTAAAAAAATAGATTTATATAATAACAATAATAATAAATTGATAATTTATGTAGCGCTGTACCCCAGTGAGGAACTAGGCTCAAAGCGCTTTACTTCACATGAAGATAATAACATACATATAAGTATTAAATAAACATTGATATCCTAACAACCGCATAAATAACAGTGTGGTACAGGTAAGTTCGTTTACAATTAGAAGAAATGTTTAATGCTGAACTGTATGGAATGTAGTCAAATAATGTAGAGAAGGAGTGCTCAAAATTTATTGGATTTTTTGTGATATCTAATTTAAAAAAAAGCTTTGAAAATTGATGTATTGTTTCACAGTTAATCCTGGAATAATTTTATAGCACTCCATCATGTTTACAACAGGGTCAAGAGCTCTCATGAAACGATCTGATTTCAATGAATTTCTGATCATATTCTTCTCTAAACTTTCAGGCACCAGCTTGTGCGAGTATTGCTACAGTTATAGCTACAGTATCTATAGTAGTTACAATAGTTTGAGAACAAAGTATTGCCCATTTGGATGTTGTGGTACCACAAGTTATCAGTACTGCTGTGTCACCAAGTAAGCATGTCTAGAGCTTCGTTTACTAATAGACAATCTTTTGCTTCTACTGCTTCACAAAAAATAAATAATAAATTTTTAAAAATAAATAAATAAATAAATAAATAAATTAAATAAAATAAATTGTTTAGTTTCTTTTACAAAAAGAAATTCTTTATTTTCGTTTACTACAAGCATGGGTGTCGTAAGGAATTTTTCCAGTGGGGAGAGGGCAAAAAAACTTCTTTTTTTTTTAAATCTTAAGAGGCCGCCCAAAAATGACGTCACGCACTTTACTGGGGTCTCCGACCTAGTGACGATGTGGGATGATATGGGGGGCGCTTATGAATTGTGACGTCACGTCAAAACACGCAACTGTAAGCCAAATTTCCACTTAAATATTCGATTTCCTACAATGTAGGCTTACCACAATTTATTTTATGAAGTTTTGGCATGGATTCCCGCGTGTTACAATATTAGAGTGCAGCCTTACACTAAATACATTTTTTTTAAAATAACAATAAAGTGTTTTGAAATAGGCTCTTTTTTAAATTGACAATACCGCCTTAAGGTGGGTGTCACAGCTTTTTGACGAGATATTATGGGGTCCTAAGTTTTTGTAACAAAGTGTGACAAGGTGCAAGGGGGGGGGGCGGTAAAAATAGGCCATAATCACGTGACATCATAATTTTCAATTAAATTTGAGTTAAGTATAGCATAAGGGCTACAAAAAAAGTTTAAGAAGTTAATAAGACTCACAAAATAGCGCTTTAATAGCTAAAATATAACATATATTAACGCATTTAATGAATCAAAAACGTCCGCACGAGAAAATTAAATTTTGCTGTGAAATAATATGCGTGTAGAAACTGCATGATTACCAACGATGGATAACAGAAAATTATTTACAGGCTAAAAAATATAATTTTTTTTTTAAATTAAAAAGTATTGCAATCGCGGGGTTCCGAAATGCCGTTATTAGGAGATTTTGGGGCGTCTGCAGCATCTGACTTATCATTAGCATTGAGGACATCGATACAAGTCAACAGCCAGACACAGATGAGGCAACTGTTTCTAATTTGACTGTCACTGACTCTTATTCATTTTTTAAATTTGATATTGGAAGGTATGTCTGGACACGCGACCTTTCAAATGAGTTGAAATTGCAGCTGATTTTTGGACCCCTGATATAATGTATGAGTTAGGAGCTGACAGTGAGGGAAATAGAGTCTTTAGTTTTTAAATATGCATGGTTATCAAAGTATGCAACGTGGCTTTTATACTCGCAAATGTTAACAGGTGTCTTTTGTAAATATTGTGTCATTTGTGTGTTGTTTACGCAAAAAGTAATTCGAGGTGTTCGGTTGGCATTTGTCATCAAACAATGCACAAAATTTAAAGATTTCAACGAAGATCCATTTAGCCACATGCCAAGCATATGACACAAAGGCTATCATGAAGATCCACGTAGCCACATGCCAAGCACATGACACAAAGCCTATCATGAAGATGTGAATGCAAGCAATTTTGTTGCATTATTGAAAGCCAAAGCAGTTTCTATAAATGAGCAGTTAAAATCATTATTTAGAAGACAAATTAAAGAAAATCGTAATAAACTGGGTCCCATCATTTCTACAATCCTATTTTGCGGCGGGATGTATGATTTAGCACTTCGTAGTAGTTTTTATGACCTGTTAAAGTTTCGTGTTGATTCTGGAGATGAAGTTCTTGGTAATCATTTGTCAATTATTTCTTGTAGTGCGAAGTATATCTCGACAAATATGTAAATCACTAAAATCGAAATGTGTGGGTCTCTCTTGCTTGAAGACATTGTTCGTGAAGAAAATAATTCAGTTGCATTTCCTATACTTGCCGACGAGACAAATGACATTTCAGGCATTGAGTAGGTGCCACTTGTTTTTAGATTTGTCGAATAACAAAACTGGAAAATGATGGTCACAGAAGAATTCCTAGGATCTATTCCAATTGTCGATAAAACGGCTGAAGGTTTAGCCAATACCATCATTAAAATTCAATAGAATTTGGATTAAATATGACAGCTTGTTTGTCAAGGATACTGCGGACGTTCTAAAATGGCAGGTAAAGAAGGAGGAATCCAAGCAATAATTAGAAAAAATACCCAAAAACAGCATGTGTACATTGCAGTTCACATAAAATAAATCTGGCCGTGAACGATTTAAATAATGTGAATGCTATATGGACACAATAGGAACAATAAAATCAATTAAAGTGTTTTCAAAGAAAGTAATCAACAAAGAAAACTAAATCAAAATGTTCGTTTGCTATGTGAAACTACATGGACACATAAATATAAAAGCTCACGTATTTTTACTACAAATGTGACAGAAATTTTAATTAGAACTATCAGTAACGTATTCAGTTATACTTGCAGATATAATTCTTTTTTTATGTTTGAAATATGTACACTGTCTTTCATGCAATAAACTTGCGTCGAATTTAGTTCAGTTTTATTTAACAAATTTATGACATTTTCTAAAATCCAGAGGTATCCCCCTTGCCCCCTTTGCCTACGCCCATGACTACAAGACATTCTTAATTTTTTAGCGCATTTTCGAGAAGTCGAATGCGCTATTGCACCCGTTTTGTCCGTCTGTCATCACCTTTGATCACAGCATCCATAAGTCCTAGACCCATGATGTATATATGTTTTTTGTATGTCCTGACCTGCCATTTGTGCATCAACACTCAGTTACTCGATCCGTTAAAAAAAACCCGTTAAAACTACCAAAAAACTTTGCGAATCGAGAGGTAACACTGGCGCAAGAACGGCCGCCATTGCCGGAAGTCGAATACATCATTTTTCAAGCATTCAAGAGTGGTGCGAAGGCGTGCAAAAGAATAAGTTTTTTTTGTTTTTTTTTTTTGTTGACGTCATTAGAATATGTGTAAAAGTTTAGAGAGTTTTACGTCATCATTTGTGGTGACTTGTAGTTAGATTAAAGAGAAAATAAAAAATTTTAAAATGTAAAGAAATGACTTTTAAATTAAAAAAATGTCAGGTATATTCATTACACAAGAAAATTAATAAAAATATGTCTAAAATCTAAACACAATTACTGATAACTACATAATGCTGATATCTAACATAAGTACTGATAAATAATACGAAAATGCGCTAACACGTCCTGAGTTCCAAAAGGGACCAGGCTTAACATGATTTTTTTTACTACAAGGCATTCTTAATCTTCTTTTACTACAAGGCATGTTGGCTTCTTTGACAAAACTTAAGACCTAAATAAAAACAATTAAAAAGAGATTAAGCTTATTTTCAAATTTGTTTCATTGTACTGCACTTAACAAATAGAGAATAGCCCTCAATGTGAAAGTGTGATTTTTTTTTCTCTACGGAGTGTTTCTAATTCTTGATATTTACTCTACAGAGTGTTTCTAATTCTTGATATTTACTCTACCGAGTGTTTCTAATTCTTGATATTTACTCTACCGAGTGTTTCTAATTCTTGATATTTACTCTACAGAGTGTTCCTAATTCTTGATATTTACTCTACAGAGTGTTTCTAATTCTTGATATTTACTCTAAAGAGTGTTTCTAATTCTTGATATTTACTCTACTGAGTGTTTCTAATTCTTGATATTTACTCTAAAGAGTGTTTCTAATTCTTGATATTTACTCTATACAGTGTTTCTAATTCTTGATATTTACTCTACAGAGTGTTTCTAATTCTTGATATTTACTCTACAGTGCTGGGTACATCGTGGCCATCGTAGCAGCTGTAATATTCTGTATCTCCGTCATCGTTACGATTGTTTGCTGCTGTAGACGGAGGGCCAGGAATAGTCGCATGGCCACCACCACGATGGTAGGGGGGTCAACGACATTAGTAGGTGGCCCGACAACGGTCATAAACCCACACGCTACGTACATCACACCCAATGGTAAGACAGTATGAGCGTTTTCTGTTACATCACACCCAATGGTAAGACAGTATGAGCGTATTCTGTAACGTCGTGCGCATGCCCAATGATAAGACAGGTAGTATGAACGTTTTCTGTTATATCACACCAAATGGTAAGACAGAAGGTATAAAAGTTTTCTGTTATATCACATCAAATGGTAAAAAGTTTTCATCTTTGGTTCCAAATGTTGAAAAGGTAGAATTGTTGTGGGCATGTGAAGTATTTTTTCAACCTTTATACTACTAAAGATTTAAAATAATAATAAAACAAGCCTTATTTTGATATTCTTTTTTTGTTGATTCGTTGGTTTTTTTTTTCGTGTTTCTTAATTTAATCATAAATCAAGATTTTTATCTTTTAATACATTTGTTATCTTTGTTGAAGAAGTTAATCTCGCTGATTTAAACAAAAAACTTGTACTTCAAAAGTTCCTCGTATTTCTGTGTTTGTAAACGATCAGGCTTAATCTTCTAGAAAGAAAGAACTATTAGTTTAGAGCGTCACATCGATCGAGTTTACTCTTTATCTTTTATAATACCTTATATCTCATCAATTTCACTTATATGTAAAGGACTTTTAATTTACCTTGATTGCGTGTGCAGACGTGCGCGTGTGTGTGTGTGCGCTTTTATACTTTTTCAAATCGTATTATTTTTAGTTTTTGTTTATTTCTTATTAGTTTATTCAAATATTCTGTAAATATCCGCATCTAGAAACTCAACATTTTCAATGTCTTTTCGGTTGAGCTGAATTTTTGTGTAGCTACGTTTACAGTAGGAGGGCAATAGACTCTATCATTATGTGGGAATTTCACTTCGTTTTTAATGAACTGTAATGTTTCTAAAACAATGACCGGATACAAGAACATTTTGCATGGCCATGAGGTAAACCAATGGCCTCTAATTAACCTGGTGTGATCTCTGTTCTTAATCTCATTAGTTTATTTATTGAGGTGTTCCGTGTAGCTAACCCATTAGGGAACCAGTGACCTTTGACCTCCTCTTACTCCTCAATGATCTTTATTTTAGTATCAAATCTCAACTTTTTTTTATGTCAGAAGATCTAGAACCTTTTTGTTTTACCCCCCCCCCCCCCCCAAAGCCCTTAACAATAAAAAAAATATTTCATGATCTATGGTTAACTTGAAATTGTTGAAATTTAAAGAAACTAATTTTTTTTCTGCGAGGAGCTCTATTTCACTACGGATGGGTGATCAGCGGCTTCTAACATGTTACTCCAAAATATCAACGGAATCTGTAACATTTATGATGTCTATATTCAATAATTTATAATGACATCCAAAATCTTCTTACACCGGCTTGTGCTTAATCTCATTACGTGTATACTGCTTTTTCTAACTATAGTAAGTTTCCCTGTGCTATATCAAATATTTTCTTTTCTTTTCATTTCCCAGCACCTCCACCGTACCCCAGTGTAATGTATTCAAACCACTACGCCACAGCTCAAGTTGAAATGACGCCCCCCTATCAACCGTACCCTTACCCCAACCAGGGCGGGGCGGTTGTCTCAGGAAACGGCCCCCTGCCAAGCAAGCAAGACAACCCGTTTGACCCGCCCAGCTACAGCTCTCCGGCTGCCTACGGGTACAACTCCTAGTCAGTCGGTGGGTTGTTCACGTCACAAAAGTATGTGCACTACGTCATTGTCATGTGATCATTTGTCACCTACACAAGAGCCTTATCGCTAGCATGACATCATACAATGGGTCGTTCAATACGAAAGGCCATTAGGAGTTTCAGGCATGTAAACTTGAACTTTAACATTAATATATTTTATAATGTTTTGCACATTCGGATATTGGACTAGTGTATATTTCTTTTAGAAAGATTGACTTCAAAAACATTCCATACTATACAAATCCATTGCAGCTGAGTCGAATGCATACAAAAATAAAATAATTGAATGTGCCAAACCATTTTGATACGTTTTTATAAGATGTTTGTGCTTCAGGTAGAATTGACTACTTGATGTTATAAAATTTATTATTTTTTAATGTTTTGTTTCATTGTTTTGTGTCGTTTTTTTTTCTCTATGTTTTATTGTTGTTGTTGCTTTTTTATAGTAAAAAAAAAAAAACAACAAATTACACAAACTATTTGTGTAAAAAGATAATAAATTTAAGCTTTATTTATGAACTAATACAAATAATAGTAAACATTTCGGCTAATGCCTTCATCAGTACAATAACATAAATAATTACTTACATATATCTTAAAACACATATTGTACTGATGAAGGCATTAGCCGAAACGTTTACTATTATTTATATTAGTTCATAAATAAAGCTTAAATTTATTGTTTCTTACACAAATAGTTTGTGTAATTTGTTTTTTTTTATTAAAATAAAAAGCCTTATGCAGTCCCATTCTGTATGATTTTTTTTTAGTATTAATTTTTAACTATTTAAAACTTTAGTAGTTTGCTGTTGTTTTTTTTTCTTCAATATTGTATAAAAAAAAATTTAACAATAAGAACGACTAAGGTGTGTGCATATTTTTGTAACACAGAGTCTTCGCGGCATCTTACATCGAGTTGTTTCACTAGTCACGCCTGCTATTTCTAAATGCCATTACATTGAGTAGGGTAGAACTAATGTAAACGTAATAAATAAAGTCCATAAAGTATGTCATGCTACTTTTGACTATATGTACCCCCCCCCTGTCACAAACAGTCACAAAACATTGGCCTGTCTCAACTGATAGCTAAAACTGACGACGTATTTCAAGGACTCGTTAACTCTCTGTCATTGATTCATTCAAAGAACCTAAATCTTTTTTGTGTTTTATGATTTTCTTTCATGTTCAGAGGAAAAAGTTGTAGTTTGTTAGAATTTTATTGTATTTCCCTTTGACTGATTCTTCTCAAGCATTTTCTTGTTTAAAGTATTTCATAGGGAATATTTCAAACGAAATTTTTTTTATTTGATGAATTTTCGTGAGCCGTACACATCGTAAGACGCGTGAAGCTATCGTCATTAAAAATGTCCTTAAATAAATTGCAAGAAATGAATTAGTCAAGTAGAAAATTTATTTAAAGTTTGGGCGATTTTATTATATGACGTCATATTTCTTTAAAAACCCCTATCCCCCATCGTCACACATCGTCACAAATCCTTGGCTTTCCCCCCTCCCCCCCCAAGCGCGTGACGTCATTTATGTACGCCCCCATTATTTTTTCACCATTCGAAAATATGATTAAATATATATTTTCACATACTAACAATGTTCTTCTTTAAATATTCATATTTACATACGGTCTATTCATTTGTAAACCAAAAAAAAAAAAAAAATCAATAATACAATACAGTAAAAAAAAATTGTAAATGTTTTATATATGTACTCGTGGCGTCTGTATGTTGCTTTACTTGTTTGTTTGATTGTTTTCCGAGAAAACTTTGGATTGGTTTTTAACACTTCCCGTAAGTTAGCGAGCTGAAATTTTGCAGGCAGACTCATGCCGACAACAAAAATGATCTATCGAAATTTCAGATCGATCGAATGTACTGTAATTAAATTAATGAATTTTTTAGATTATCCATATTTATCTCTATTCAGAACACTAATATTTGTGCTAGAGTGTCGTGGAGGGTAGTATATTGAACAACCTACTAGTACTTTCCTGTCGCGCGGTGCTGTGCTGTGCATATTATATATTTTAAATTTATGTTTTTAGGAAACTTATTTTCCTTGTTCTCCGTTTTCTGATTAAGAAATTAACAAAAGTTATTTTGTGTTGTTTTTTAAATTTATACATCAATTCAAATAAACACCATTTTATAAATAGGAGTTTATTACTTTATAATTTGTAAAAGAGTTTTTATTCGACGACTAACGACTGGATTTTGTGATTGTGTTAAGATAAACATCTGTGATTGTCTTCGTATTTTTTTAACATCTTCAAGTTACCAACGACTATAATGTGTTAAAAAATTATATCATGATGCTATACCTTTAATTTAACGAATTAAACTTGTATATTGCTAGCATAAAAATATTATGTAGACTATATAATTCATATAAATTTAGCAATTAAATTGTCTTGCCGACTATTAAACATGCTAGGCAGCTATATACATTCATGATGTGATATAATGACTGGCTTAAGAGAATTGCCAGAAGGTAATTTAAAGAATTTTCATGTTCCGTAACTCTCAGACACATTTTCATAATTTAATTCTAAACCATGTTACCCGGAACGCCCGCTTTTTTTTTTTACCCCTACGAGTGCTATCCCTGCAATAAACAAAAAAAGTTTTTTAAAATTTTTATCCATTTAAATATTTGAATTTCAATCCAATTATTTATTCTTATAAGATGATAATAATTTTCTAACATTTTGCATTTTGTACACTCATTGTTTCATATGACCATGCAAAAGATATTCTAAAAATAAACATTTGGAATGACTAGCTTTAAGATTAAGTAATAATTATTTATTAATAATTTTAAAATACTCTTTATTTTGAAATATGACTGAACACTGTATTTAACCACATGTCTCGCTTGGACCAAGGAACAAGTCATAAAAACAATATTCGTGATTAGACAATTTCATTTTTTTTTTTTTTTGTAAATTGGAAATACATTAGTTTTTGGTTTTGTTTTGTTTGTTTTTTAATTTTTTTTTTAATTTATTTTTTTTAAACAAAAACTTATGTAACATTACTTAAGGTTAAATCGGAGCATGCCAGGCAAATCACTTGCTGAATAAAATCCAACCTGTCAGCTGTCACAATGATATGTCTGGGAGATAAGAAAGAATTATTTGGTGTTTGTTAGTGTAGTAAGCAGAGCTTAGAAGAGAATTTTAACTGACTGTGGGGTGGTGTTAAGGGTTATATTATTTATCATTAGCATTCGTCCATCACTCCATAGCGTATATAATAAAGTGGAGGTCCAGATTTAATAAATAGCTAAGTGATGTCCATCACAGAATGACCACCAGCAGGTGACCCTGCCGGATGGAACATTCAATGTGAGTCGAGGGCTGCTAATATTGGATGGAACATTCAATTTGAGTTGGGTTTGCGAGCATGAAGACCCTACGTGCATTGAACCTGTATAAGGTTACCACTGGGCCTAATAACTGCATCATATGTGTAGAGTTACACAAAGGTTTGGGTTGCTATGTAATCACCTTATAATAAGCTGATTTTAAAAATATTTTTTAGAGATTGAAATTGTCAAATAATGAACACAAATTAAGCATGATCATTCAAAGTATAGATATTTTAATTGTTAAACTGAGTATATATATATTAATTGTTAAATTGAGTATAGATATTTTAGTTGTTAAGTTAAGTATAAATATTTAACTTTGTCAAATTGTGAATAGATTTAAAGATAGTCATCTAAGGTAAAGATATTTAACGTTGCCAAATAATATAAAGATATTAACTAGAATTCACAGAATTGACAATGTAAGTTAAAACCGTAGACAGATGGTTGTCAAAAGTTGATGTTTCTTTAATTCTCAAAGATCTAGAAATTTTATTAAACGTAGTTTAGTTTTCTGTTCTTTACGAGTTCCTTATACTTGAAGGCTGGAGATTTCTATTTTAACTTTCTTGTTGTCTAGCATGTAAAATATAAACACCCCGTCTCCAGATTACGTCCCATGGAGTATTGCCTCTCAGAGTGGTGGTCCATGGTCCGGTGCCAGTTCACAGAAGTTATCAAGAGAGTACAGAAAAATATAATAATAAGTCCTTCTTTGCAACCATAAATACTAACCCTATCGAATATGTTGATTTTCATTTTAATAAGCACATAAAATGAAAAAATTATAATAACATAAATAAACATTTCGCTACCGCGTCAATACAGTGAAAATAATGCACTGGTCCCTGGTGCAATGGAAGCATTCCTGCCGGTCCGCCATACTAAAATGTTTGAGAAGCACTGCCATTAAAAAAAAATCATGTTAAGCCTGGTCCCTTCTGGAACTCAGGACGTGTTAGCGCATTTTCGTATTATGTATCAGTACTTATGTTAGATATCAGCATTATGTAGTTATCAGTAATTGTGTTTAGATTTTAGACATATTTTTATTAATTTTCTTGTGTAATGAATATACCTGACATTTTTTTAATTTAAAAGTAATTTCTTTACATTTTAAAAATTTTTATTTTCTCTATAATCTAACTACAAGTCTCCACAAATGATGACGTAAAACTCTCTAAACTTTTACACATATTCTAATGACGTCAACAAAAAAAAAAAACTAATTCTTTTGCACGCCTTCGCACCACTCTTGAATGCCTGAAAAATGATGTATTCGACTTCCGGCAATGGCGGCCGTTCCCTGCGCCAGTGTTACCTCTCGATTCGCAAAGTTTTTTGGTAGTTTTAACGGTTTTTTAACGGATCGAGTAACTGAGTGTTGATGCACAAATGGCAGGTCAGGACATACAAAAAACATATATACATCATGGGTCTAGGACTTATGGATGCTGTGATCAAAGGTGATGACAGACGGACGGACGGACGGACAAAACGGGTGCAATAGCGCATTCGACTTCTCGAAAATGCGCTAAAAAAAACCAAGGGCATAAAAGACCGGAATTAAATTTCAGAAATACAAAGCAGTCAAATTCTAAATTCTTGGTTTTATCATTCTTTGTATCGTATTTTTTAATTTAAATGTGTATTTATTTATTCTAAATAGAAACAATTCATAAAGAAATTCTATGTTAAATCTTTAACAATAATGCCATAATAGAACTTATTTAAGTCCGTGGAAAAATAAAATTGATTTGGGGGTCCCTGAACAACGTCATGGGGTCCGCGGAAGGTTCAGCGTAAAAATAATAAAATTATGTTGTTGTTGTTGTTTTTTTTAATATTATTTAGAAAATAAAAAAAAAGAACAATGAATACTGTAGAAGTGATTTTCAGGTCCTGAGCTAAATAAAGTTGTTTGACACAGAAACAGAATAAGAACTACGATATTCCCACAGCTGTAACCAATCAAAATGCCTGGTTAATTGAAAGGTAGGTCAAGTTTGATGCGTGAGAAGGCGGGGACCCTATATGTAGGTCATAAAAAAATCTTTTAACGGAAATAACAATGACCATGATTGCAGTGTTGGGTAAATTTTGACGTGTCGTTAAAACATATTTATCTAAGGCAGGAAGAATCCAGCTTTACATTGGTACCACATTAGGTATGATTGGAAGATTCCAAATACATGAATCAAGTCAGTAAAAAGACTTATTTTTAAAATTCAAAATTTGACCGAACTAGAAAAATAATATTTAAAAATATTTTCTAATATGTAATCTAATAAAATTGTTTAAAATGTAATTAACATAGAAATCACCTTTTTTCAAAGTTTTAGCTGGCACAGTGTGAAACAGACTACCGAAAATAGTTTTATACAGCAACGCAATTATGCTGCTACATTCATAACTTGCCCACAATATAAAGTCTAGAAAAGTCGGACACGTAATCAACATTTTTAGCGCATTTTCGAGAAGTCGAATGCGCTATTGCACCCGTTTTGTCCGTCCGTCTGTCATCACCCGTGATCTCAGCATCCATAAGTCCTAGACCCATGAGGTATATATGTTTTTTGTATGTCCTGACCTGCCATTTGTGCATCAACACTCAGTTACTCGATCCGTTAAAAATCCCCGTTAAAACTACCAAAAAATATTTCGAATCGAGAGGTAACACTAGCGCAGGGAACGGCCGCCATTGCCGGAAGTCAAATACATAGTTATTCAAGCATTGAAGAGTTGTGCGAAAGCGTGCAAAAGAATTAGTTTTTTTTTTAGTTGACGTCATTAGAATATGTGTAAAAGTTTAGAGAGTTTTACGTCATCATTTGTGGTGACTTGTAGCTAGAATAAAGAGAAAATAATTTTTTTTTAAATGTAAAGAAATGACTTTTAAAAAAAAATATGTCAGGTATATTCATTATACAAGGAAATTCATAAAAATATGTCTAAAATCTAAACACAATTACTGATAACTACATAATGCTGATATCTAACATAAGTACTGATACATAATACGAAAATGCGCTAACACGTCCTGAGTTCCAATAGGGACCAGGCTTAACATGATTTTATTTTTATGTAATGCTGATCGGAAGAGAATAATAAACACATTTTCCCATTTCAAGGCTAAAAGAAGTTTACTATTGATAGTTGGAAGTTTTGATATAGTTGAAATTTGTATAGTTATACAGATAGTTCACTTAGGAATGAATGTATATTAAATATTTAAATACAATTAATATCTTTTGAAAATAATATGTTTCACTTTTTCAAACATGTAATACCTTCAGGTTATTTTTTTTTAAACACGAAATAGAATTTAATCCTTACGCCTGACGTCAAGTAATTCTAAAGGATTTTACTGCAGAATTCCATTGAAAAGGTTTAAAAAATAATAGTTAATTAACCGTTTAAAATATTACTTTTTATATACAATTGTTCTTATATTTTTGTGCCCCTTTAAAAAGATGAGTGAACTCAAGAAAGAATGTAGTCAGTAAAGTGTTGAATATTTGAAATATGGCCCTTATTTCATCTTATATGTTACAGACGCTCCTTCTGTACATCACCAGGAAATAGTATTTTTACCAATGTTTCTACTTTGTAATAAAACTTTGTCGAATAATTCTATGAAGCCTTCCAAGCTTTGATAACATTTAATAAAAATCCACAGTGATAAAACAGATAGAGATATAATGTTTTTTAAGGCGTCCAAGAAGCACTTGAAAACACGATCAGTTCATCAACTAAAAGGGACAATATCTAAGCTTTAAGTAAGGTAATAGGCACTGCAGGGTTGCACCAACGAGCTTTCGACATCACAACAAGAATTCTACTGAGCAATAATTCAGTCCAAAGAATTATCGAAATGGCTCAGTGTGTTGAGAATACTTTATGTGAATACTTTTAAAAACATCTGAATTTTCTCTACAGCTTGACGAGTCCACTTTATCAGGAAACGAGGCTTTACTTATAGCTTAAGAAAAATTTGTAAAGGAAGAACTAATTTGCTAAGAACTATTGTTAGCTAAATGTTTGGAAACAAATACATTATTTACTTAATTAATAAGATTTTTCGATGAAAAAGTTATACCCTTGAGTAATTTCATTTCCGTTGCTACTGACGGCATTCCGGCAATGGTAGGAAGATACCGAGGATCTGGCATACTTAAAACAACCTGTAACAGATGTATGTTCAGTTAATTGTGTCATTTATTGACATGATTTAGTTGCAAAAATTTTACTGAGCGTTTGCATGAATCACCAGATTGTGTCATTAGAGCAGTTAATAAAATCAAAAGGAATAAGAGATTATTTGCTCAACAGTGTTTGGAACATGATGAAGACTGTAAATGTTTACTACTTCACACAGAAGTTCGTTGGTTATCTAAAAGTGCATGTTTAAACCAATTTCATGCTCTCTTTACTTCAGTGCTGGAATTCCTGGAAGGCAAAGACATTGATTTGAGACAAAATTTAGTTAACACAAATGATGACATAAACTACATGCCATTTTTTTTTTGCCAAATTTAACGAAACTTATTTAAATCTACAAGGTTAACAATGAAATTTAATCAAAACTAAAAGCGTATTATCTGCATTTGTTGCAAAACTTTTTCTGTGTGAACAAAATTTGGGAAAAGGATAATTTTCTCAGATTCAAAATCTTTCGTATTTGCAAAACAGAGATGAAAATGAAGACTTACTTGCCTACTGTCAACACTTAACGGCTCTTTATACATATCCGAACTAAAGATTTAAAGACATTCTTCACTTGGAAATTCCCGACTGAGCGTTTAACCCTTTTGTTCGGGAAAAAACTCAGATCCCAGACATAGATGAATCCGTACTATAATACAGGAGCAATTTATTGAACTGTCCACAAATTAGGAACTTAAGTTTGAAAAAGGATACCACAAAGTCTAGTTTAAAAAAGAGGTCCCAGTTTTATATCCTGCATTATGGGTTATTGTACAAAAGTTGTTGACTGTTTTACCGTCTTCCTATTGGGATTCAGTGTGGGTTTGAACCTCATCACACACAAAAGAAACCCACTAGACATTAGTACTCGTGAGGAGTATGTATTGATGATAACAGGTATTATTGAACTTTGACCCCACCACTGCGGTGGTGGTGTGACCTTTGACCTAGTTTCCGGTGGTGGGTGACGTCACTTGCGTTTTCGTTTGTGTACTTCCGTTTCCGGTTTTGGAGGGTGGACTTCCAGTTCCTGTCAAGGTGGTTGACTTTCGGTTCCTACCAAGATGGTGGACTTCCGGTTCCGGTTAAGAGCGTGGATTTCCGGTTCCGGTGGGTGTGGACCAAGATGACGTACTTCCGTGTAAATAAGGTGGAATAATCGTGTAATTGACTAACTTTTTAAAGACTTTTGGTTACATTCCTTTTTTACGGGGGAATAATCGTGTGTTTGACTAAATATTTAAGTTATTTTTGTTATATCCCTTTTTTGAGGGGGAATAAGCATGTGATTGACTAAAAATTTAAATTATTTGTGTTATTACCCCTTTATTTTAAGGAGCAATAAACCTGTAGTTTACAAGACATTTAAATAACCCCGGATCAGCTGAGATTACGTACTCCTGTATTTCCTCGCGATCGTCAAGTTGTGAACGTCCCTAAATAATAATGTCTGAAGCATTGAAAAGACAAGGAGAAATGTTACGCTTTTTTGCATCGGGCTAATTCCTCGAGCGTAGAAGCTGTTGTCAAAAATGCGTCCCCTCAACTCATACAAACTCTATGCGAATGTTGTCACAACGTTTTAAAAGGTAATGTCCCACTTACACCAGCTCAGAAGCGACGTCTACATCGCCACAAATCAAGTCTAAGAGAGTCTATTTTAAATAAATAATTCTTCAACAATTTTTTTAAATTAGTAAATTTATATACTATACATTTATGTAGCATTTTCACTTGGGGGTCCGTGGGCAAGTTTTGGCTACAAAAGGGGTCCACGGTTAAAAAAAAAAGTTTGGCAACAACTGTTTTAACTGATAAAAGAGAAAAGGCTCTAAAAGTGCAACCAAAGATAACATTCAGACTTAGTTTCAGCAAACATCCTGGTACTACCCCACTTCCGACACAAACATACACACCCTCACACACATATACACGGACATGCACAAGTAATATTTCAAAAAACTGCGTACAATAAACTGAAGAAACTCGAGCTGATAAGGTTTCTAACATAATTGTCAACATATGGATATGGATCGATTAGAAATCATCTATTTTTTACTGTCTATATTTATTGGTAAGAGATATTTTCTTGATTGTTTTACATATTTATGACGTTAGAATGAAACGGGTTCAATCTCGATTCATGTAAGTTCAATAAATTGATCAATTCTATTTATTAGTATTAGAGAAGTTTGCATCAATGTTTTACTCGACTGGAATGCTATGAAATAACTTAAATTATTGAACAAGTATGAAATGTAAGTTGTACCAATAACTGTTTACAAAATAAAATCACGTCTTATGTCATTCGCCCATTTTGACAATGTATGACACAAATAGTGAATATGATTATTATTACTTAAACTTCGTAAAAGATTATAGAGTCTACTGACATTTTTGTTTAACAGCGGCGTCTTTATTAATCCGAGTAATGAATTAAATTAAACTTTCCATACATTTATTATTCATTTGACCACCTTATTAAAATGTTTATAACTTAATACAACCCTCAAATAGACATAAAGAAAAAAAACACCTTTCTTATTCCATATGCAAGAACAAACACATACAAGTTTTCTTTCTTCCCGTCCGGTATTCGGGCGTGGAATGGGTTGCCTGAAGAAACCAGGAAAGCCAACACTTTATCATCATTTAAAACTCTAGTAAGAATACAGACTAAACACAAACCATAGAAATACGTAGGACGCAATAATCTTCTGTACAGAAGGAGCGTCTGTAACATATAAGATAAGATAAGATAACTGCGTGGAACTAAGAAGAACTTGTTAAAACTTCAAATAATCTTTTAGCTTTCAAATATATTGACACGTTGCATCTTGATGGCTGTTATCAAGACTTTTGATACAATATCATTCTGAAGTTAATACGGGTACTTTATGTCACTTCCTCATCTCTTATTTCTTGTAAATTTATATTCATTGTTTATGCAAATAGTGTTATCATTTTTAGTTTAAAAAGTTTAGTAACTATAATAGTTACCCAATTATTAAAATTAGCCGCCTGAACATCTACATAGTAAACATAATCATGTTTGCAATATTGATTAAAGGGGAAGAAAGTCATCTGTGAAAACTCTCACATTTTACAACAATTATAAAAATAAGCATACACACGATTAAAAACCATAAATGTTCACCTCATAAAGTGTCAAAAATAGTATTTGAAAATGACTGATTTTGTGCAATCGATAATTTTTTACACCTAAAAAACTCCACACAAAAAAATAAACGTATTTTTATTTTTTAAATTACTTTATAGATTAGTCTATTAATTTCAAATAATTATTTTCATTTGAGGAGAGAATAGAGAGAGAGAGAGAACTCAATCTATATCGTGTGTATGTCCCGCGATTCTCCCGAGTCCCACCACCAGCCTTCTGTTATATACCTATGTCACGTCGCGTCAATCACTCTTTGTGTGTGTGTGTCACATAGCCACGTGATCGTGGGGGGGGGGGGGTTCTAGAGTTTCCATTAAAACTTTCTCAGGGCATGGTAGACATTTTCGGTGCCCATCTCCTCTCCAGGACAACAATAGTCATTCATCAAGGCTTTTATTGTGGCTTTAACGTAGGCTAGATCCCACGTCCCTCAGCTTATGAGGCGAGCGCACTATTGACTTCACTATCAAGCCGCAATCAATCTTACGACATCCTAGAGAATTGTGGGCATGAGGCCGGTTTGACCATGGCCCGCTTATTGTCTTTGATCTCTGAAACAGGCGTGGTGGACACCCCCACCCTACGCAACCATTCCTCAAGGTCAGCTCGTATGCTAATCCGTATCTGGCAACTCCCTCGTTCATCTCACATTGTATATCCCCCAAAGCCACGCGAGTAGGTCAATGTTTTTTCTCAGGTATCTGGCAGTCTACGCCCCTACCCAGCTACCACTTACAATTAAACCACCCCAGGGCCCCCATAATGTGTCAGCTATCTGGCAGTCTACGCCCCTACCCAGCTAGCACTTACAATTAAATGGATTCAAATGATGTAGAAAAAAATTAATTTACATCAAGGTACGTAAATGTTTATTATTATTATTTTATATCTAATTGTGTTCATGATTTTGATTTAAGCATCAAGCAGGTGTGAGTCTTGCACCGATTCAGACGCTTTCTCCAATCTGTTTGACAGCTACGACAATTACAAGACAAAATACTGCCCCTTTGGTTGTTGTGGGAGTAGCGGACACCACTACTGCTGTTACAGGTAAATTCAACAATTTTACATAATTTACTTTTACCATTGGTTTCATAGGTTGGTGGGGTTTGTACGCACGAGTATTGTTATGTAGGTAAGACGAACAAATAATGTTACCTGGTGTTAGACGTGCGATTATTTTGACGTGGGTTCGACTACTAGTATAAAAGTAAAATATGAGAGGTTTTTTTTTTTTTTTAAATAGAAGGGAAAAAAATTTCTTTAAAAGAATTCAACTCCTGCCTGGAAATCACAGGCTAATTTAAACACCATTTGATTTTTATGATTAATTAATTAACTAACTTATCCTTGTTTTATGAATACGAAATGTTAAACTTCCTGACATGTACAGAAAGTATTTTTTAATAAGGACCTAAACGGGAAATAGGACAATTAGTTATTTTAAATTTTTATATAGCTCGTATAAGGAAAAAACGTTTTTGGGGCCGCGGTCCCCAAGAGTATTAATTTCAAAATACTTTTAAGCTATTTATCGTCCTGAGAGGGTACCCAACAACTTTCCAAAGTTTAATGTTCCAATCACACGGTGAATTTTTATATAGTTCATGTAAGGTTAAAAACGTTTTTGAGGCCCCGGCCCCCATGAATGTGAATTTCAAAATTCTTTTTCGTTAATTTTCGTCGTGAGAGGGTACCCAACAACTTCCCAAAGTTTCATGCTCCTACCTAAACGGGAAATTAGAGAATTAGTGATGAGTCAATGAATCAGTGAGTGAGGGCTTTGGCTTTTATTAGTTTAGATTAGAAATATACAGTAGTATAGTTATGTGCAGAACGATTAGTAAAGCGGGGCAGCCCCTCCGACGTCACTTCCGGTCTATTACGTCACATATGGTGGGCGTGGTTACTTCCGGGTTATGGTTGGG
>MUZC01000830.1:1071828-1119419 GCA_002072015.1 Radix auricularia | reverse complement strand
TGTGCCTACCCCGTAGCGTAGCACGGGTATTTTGCTCGTTATTAATAATTAACTATAGTTTGCTTTATTTACGTACAAACTTCTCCATTGAAAAAAAAAGATTTCAAAGTGTAAACTTTAAAATAAGCTGTTTTTATAAGGAAAACAACATTGTTTTCAGTTAATTAACAATAACAAAATTTTAATTCCTTGACATTATGTTGAACTCTTATATTTAAATTTTAAAAAATGTCAATTGCCTGTTTTTGTTACTTCCCTTGAAATTTTCAGCTTGATGATGACATACATCTTATTTTTAGCTTTAATAAAAATTATCGATTGATTATTCGGTAATTTTTCAAAAGTTAACGATTAAATTTAAATTAATTGATAACAGCCCTAATTTCCAGATAATGTGATAGTTTACAGAATTCCAATTAACGTGATAGCTCAGATCATTTCCATTTAGTTCTGACAATTTTTTTTTACATGAAAAAAAAAACATGTTTAGTCCAAGGATTGAATGTAAAATATAATATATAATTGCTCAAACGTTTGATCATTTCGTTTTATTTTTTACTTAGACCTTCTAATTGAAACACATATGTAGTTAGTCTTTAATTACTTGGAAATATTTGGTTCCTAAATGATTACAAATCTACAAAAAGTTAAGGGGAATGTACACTGTTTTATGTTATAATGTGATGATAAAGAAGCTTCCTTATAACCTTGCATTAGATCTCTTAGTTTTATACTTGCTACTAGTATTAGGTCTATAAGTTTTACAATATATATATATATATACATTTATTAGATAGTTTAGTTTTACACTCTTTACAAAAATTAGCGGTAGATCTCTTAGATTTACACTCAATACTACATACATAAGCTTTCTTAGTTTTACTCAATATTGGTAGGTAAGATCTCTTGTTTTTACTGTATATTTGTTTATAGTACGATCTCTTAGTTTTTCACTTTTACATGTATTAGATCTCTTATTTTAAACTAGAAACATGTATTATGTATGTCTCTCTCATCCGGTCATACAAATTACGAAGATAATCAGATTGTCAGGGGTATGAGAACCACTGCGGTGGTCATTTGGAATATTGCCTGGTCACGGGCTCATGTTTTGAACTCTGAACGAGTTCACTCGAGTTCATGTCACGAGGGGAGCGTTTGCTCAGGCCACGCAAGGTATGTCCAGAGACCCCGGGTATATAACTCGTGGGTCTCGCTGTGTAAGAGAGAGACGGACAAGGAGTTATGTTGTAGAGAGCGGTGGGGTGTAGACAAGTCACCGGTGTCAGAACACGAGATTACCGCAACTGTTAGAGCTGCCGTGTTAGTCTGTAGGACGGTACAGCGGGGCTAGATGGTAACTGAGAGACACGGAGATAGGTGTTCGTGAGACGACCAGAAGTGTACATAGTTGACAAGTGTCTTGGAATGTAAATAAAGAAGGTTTGCTGTTAAAAAGGACTTGTGTTACATTGATTGTACAACAGTGTTGGAGTGTAAGCCTCGGGACCTAAAACCCTAGACAACGGTACACGACACAGATCATTTTATTATAATACATTTATTGGCAGATTTAACAACAACAGACTATTTGGCAGATTCAACAATAACAAACTAGTTAGCAGATACAACAAAAACAAACTAGTTAGCAGATACAACAATAACAAACTAGTTAGCAGATACAACAATAACAAACTAGTTAGCAGATACAACAATAACAAACTAGTTAGCAGATACTAGATACAACAATAACAAACTAGTTAGCAGATACAACAATAACAAACTAGTTAGCAGATACAACAATAACAAACTTGTTGACAGATTCAACAATAACAAACTAGTTGACAGATTCAACAATACCAAACCAGTGGTCAGATTCAACAATAACAAACCAGTGCATGGTCAGATTCAACAATAACAAACCAGTGGTCAAATTCAACAATAACAAACCAGTGGTCAGATTCAACAATAACAAACCAGTGGTCAGATTCAACAATACCAAACCAGTGGTCAGATTCAACAATACCAAACTAGTTGGCAGATATTGCAATTTCTTTGGATCATATATTTGAGCAAAGAATTCCAAGTTCCCTCTATGGCAAAATGTGTTTTAAATATCATGTAATGAAAGCCCTGCAATTGCCTCAATAGCGAAAGTGTGAAAACTATTTCAGCTAAAGGAAAGATAAACAAACGGTGCATTTTTAAATTAGATTTTAAAATCAATTTGATTGCTTAGTTGATGTGTTATTTTTTCATTTGTAAAATTGCCTTCCTAATTTCATGGTAAGTCGGACCCGGTCAGGGCTAAAATTCCCGGTTATGGCTATGATTGCGGGTTAGGATTTTGACTACCAGTTAGGGCTATGATTGCGGGTTAGGATTTTGACTACCAGTTAGGGCTATGATTGCGGGTTAGGACTATGACTACCAGTTAGGACTATACTACCAGTTAGGGCTATGATTACGTGTTAGGGCTATGATTGGCACTAAAAGCCAATGTTCGATCTTAACCACAACTATTACGTCAGCAAGAGTGGCTATGATCTAACCAAAGTCCGCCCCCCCCCCCTCCTCGCGAGTACACCACAAGCCGACTGAGTCATGTCTGAAAAATGCACCTGCACCCACAACAAAAAGCTTTTCATGAACGTGCATCTGTGTGAATCACGGGTCGAGGTGAGAAAACACCACTGAGTCTCACCAGGAATGTGCTGCCAGAATTAGAACAGGGCCAGTTTTTGTTGAGGCTTGTTCCTTGTTTACCTTTTACCCCCTCCGCCGCTCACCCCGATGACTCGGTTCTGCAAGAATGCCAGCAGAGATCGAATCAACGGGCCATGTTTTGGCACCGAGACCTCGCACGAGCGCCTCGATTCAAGAGAAACTATAACGTCAAGGCACGTGGTGAAAGGCCAAACTACAATGGAGGTCATCAGGACGAAACTGCTAGTTATGATGACACAGGAGGGGCCGGACGGTGGTTATATATGAAATATGAACAAAACCGGAAGACAAAATATCCTGTTAAGATGGAAAATTTCTCTTTTCTGGTTCTCATCCCATTGCCGATTACACAATGCGTGACGTCACACGGTCGGAACCTGCGACCTATTTTTTCTCTACCTCGCCACCCCATTATTAAGTGGCGAATGGGGATACGCTGCCATTTGTTTTGTTGATGTTATGACCAGGTGATATGAGCAATCTTATCAACAAGGCACGCAGGTGGGTGTCCTGGCGATGAGCTCAAGTTTGGGGAAATTCTAGACTGACTCATCATCTCATCAAGCTTTTAAAACGGCGATTTTTTTACTAGATGACCCTTTAATTAGACTTGATGACCCTGGGATTAGACTTGATGACCCTGGGATTAGACTTGATGACCCTGGAATTAGACGATGACCCTGGGATTAGACTTGATGACCCTGGGATTAGACTTGATGACCCTGGAATTAGACTAGATGACCCTGGAATAGACTTGATGACCCTGAAATTAGACTTGATGACCCTGGAATTAGACTTGATGACCCTGGAATTAGACTTGATGACCCTGGGATTAGAATTGATGACCATGGTATTAGACTTGATGACCCTGGTTATGTCAGGATGACCTTGAGATTAGACTTGGTGACCCTGGTTATGACTGGATAACCATGAGATTAGACTTGATGACCTTGGTTATGACTGGATAACCTTGAGATTAGACTTGATGACCTTTGTTATGACTTGATAACCTTGAGATTAGACTTGATGACCCTGGTTATGACTGGATGACTCTGGGATCAGACTGGATACCATAGTTTAGATCGAAGTTTTACTCGATAATGAATAGGCCAGAAGTATTGGACAGAATTCTGATTCACTAATAATGTTATGTTGTTAACTCCTGCAATACAATTATATTTCATTAACTCGACTCTCAGACATGCGTCAAATTAAACTGGTAACGTCCAGAAGTATTGGCGAGTGTGCTCTAATAACTAAACTGTTCAACGTCCAGGAGTATTGGCGAGTGTGCTTTAATAACTAAATTGGTCAATATACAGGAGTCTTAGCGAGTGTGTTCAAATAACTAAATTTTTACTAGATTTACTAGATATCCATCCCTATTTACTTAGACTCAATGAATGAACCCCGTGAATTTCTTGACTTTAAAACCACACAACATCTTGTTATCTCACTTTCCATCAAACTAAATAATTTTATTTTCAATTCAGTTAGAAATATTATCTTGATCTTTTCAGTATACATGTAATGATGAGACGAGGCTCAAATATTTTTTTACATATTTAGGGTTCTACGTTCCTCTTGAATACACGACTAACAGGTTATACCATGTATGTCAAATAGAAATAAAGTTACAACTTATTATTCATAAATCCAACCCCCAAACAGTAAGATCACAGGGCAAACGAAAACCTCCCACCGCTATCATACCATTAAAATGAAGTATACATATCCATTCACTGTCTACCCCATGCCTTCACCCGCTACCAACCCCCAGTCACGCACGCACACACAAGCGCTTTCATATCAGCAGACACATAGATACTTGCACATTTCCTCACAGAGAGGGAACAATGGGAGAGTAAAACATGCACTGTATTTCTGGATGAACTGTGTGTGTGTACGTGCGTAAATAAGAGTCTAAGCCAAAATGTGTAAATATACGAGTGTTTCAGTAGCTATGACGTAATGATGCCTCACCGAGCAGTCGTCTACCTGTTGAGGTGAGTGCCTGGTGTCTCATCTGTGGGATATGCCTGATGTTAAGGAATAGCCCCGATTTCTAATGGCAATGGCATGCAAGGTATTCGATATTCTTGGCCCAAACATTTGGCACTCTCCTCTCACTGGTGGACTCAACACTTGACTGTTAGAGTGCTACAACTTACTACGGGGGGGGGGGGACGCAACTACAGGTGGGACAACACCAACTACTGGTAGGACAGCACCAATTACTGGTAGGACAGCACCAATTACTGGTGGGACAGCACCAACTACTGGTAGGACAGCACCAAGTACTGGTAGGACAGCACCAACTACTGGTAGGACAGCACCAATTACTGGTAGGACAGCACCAACTACTGGTTGGACAGCACCAACTACTGGTAGGACAGCACCAACTACTGGTAGGACAGCACCAACTACTGGCAGGACAGCACCAACTACTGGTAGGACAGCACCAACTACTGGTGGGACTGCACCAACTACAGGTGGGACTGCACCAACTACTGGTGGGACAGCACCAACTACTGGTGGGACAGCACCAACTACTGGTGGGACAGCACCAACTACTGGTGGGACAGCACCAACTACTGGTGGGACAGAATCAACTACTGGTAGGACAGAACCAACTACTGGTGGGACTGCACCAACTACTGGTGGGACTGCACCAACTACTGGAGGGACTGCACCAACTACTGGTGGGACTGCACCAACTACTGGTAGGACAGAACCAACTACTGGTTTAACATCTGGTTGTACATTAACTTATTGCGGGTGGAACATCGTAGAAATGTTGAGCAGCTTCAACAGCAGTGTTAATAAATAAAAATTATAACTGAAATTTATAGACGAGTGCTGAGAAGAAAGGCACAAGACAGATCCACTGAGGACCACATAAAGTACGGAGCGGCATTGACCTGACAGTCATAACAGTCAAAGGTCACGTGCAGTCAATCCATCAAGTGAATGCTGTATGTCGTCAAACATGTGGAACAGAACTGTGTTCTTTCCAAGTCTTGACCACTGAACGTGGGCCACGACATACCTTGTCCTGGCTTAAGGCCATGGTAGAAAATAATTAAAAGAATTGTATGGACTTTCTTCTCACGACCGTGGGTGTGATAACGTTCGTCAACGTGTGAAAACACAATGGAAATGTCAACACGGTCTTAAGCTTTGTATCTGTAGAGTTCCTCACATAATACCAGCACTCACCTTATGCCCCCCTCCTTTATAATAACTTGGGAACCCAATATAATATCAGGACGATATCAGATCTTCTCATAACACAAAACTTAATGACAACCCATGACACAAGATAATGCAACACCGTATCTAGGGCCGCTTTAGCAATTTCGAGGCCCTATGCGGATTGCGCGGGACCCACTTACTCTTAGCCCACAGTGGCCTAAGGTCGGCCCTGCCCATAGCATCTCAAGACAAGCACCGTAATGACAACCCCATATCATCCAATGACATCCTTCATATCACACCAGGGCCCTACTTTGGCTGTAGTGCCACTGATGATGAGGTAAAGCCTTCTTCAGCGTATATATGAGAATCACGTGCACAAGAAACCTTCGTTAACGACTCAGAAGTATCAGGTTGACCAGGACAATTTGCTCTGAAGTCATTTCATTTTTTACAACACATTTCCGCTCTACGCAACTGTCGAATACCGGGTTGTGACACTATACCCGCCCGCCTATATTGAATGCCACAATCTGAATCAAACTCCACCTGCCTGCACGGGGACCAGACGTGACGTTATAAGACGTGGAGGACATCGTGACCCGTGGAGACCGGGCGGATACACAGGGGTCAATGAAGCGACGTGTAGCCCCCCCCCTTTCCCCACCCACTCATGTTGTTTATTTGGCTAGGGGGACTTTTGAACGATTACGCTATGTGCTTCTTTTTTTTTTCCTTCTTTTTTTTATATTTTAGCAATAAATTATATTTGCTAGTGTTCCACCAATCCAGCCCATTCTTTGTCCCGGAAACCTAAGACTCATGCTTCGTCACGGGGGGGGGGGGGGGGGTTTGCGGATGATAAGGGCGGGCGGAGAAGGGAAAGAATGTAAAGAGAGACTTCAAGTTGTGTGTCACATGCACAGATATTTGAAATACCAATATCCCACGCATAAACTATTGAATGGGACGTTAGGAATTCCCATTGAAATAAGGCGGCCAGTGTCTGTGTGGGGGTTCATAGGCAGAGACATGGGGCGTAACCGGTGCTGAAAACCGCGCTTTGGTTGGAACGTTAGGGTTGGCATGTCATAATGGTTAGCAGCATTGGTTGGAATATCAGGGTTGGCAGCCTTGGTTGTAATGTCAGAATGGAAGCCTTGGTTGGAATGTCAGAGTTGGCAGCCTTGGTTGGAAAGTCGGATTGGCAGCCTTGGTTGGAATGTCAGGGTTGGTAGCCTTGGTTGGAATGTCAGAGTTGGCAGCCTTGGTTGGAAAGTCGGATTGGCAGCCTTGGTTGGAAAGTCAGGGTTGGTAGCCTTGGTTGGAAAGTCGGATTGGCAGCCTTGGTTGGAATGTCAGGGTTGGCAGCCTTGGTTGGAATGTCAGGGTTGGTAGCCTTGGTAGGCAGCCTTCGAAAAGACGTTTTGTTCTGAGTTGTGTCACGGAAATTCAGCCCAGGACCAATAGGTCAAGCAGAATAAATGGTTTCTGACAATAAGGCAACTGATAGCCGCACCAATTATAATCTAGACACTGTAGATAACGTTTCTGACAATAAAGCCTTCAGTCTATCTACAAAACCTGTAGCCACTTAGAATCAGCAAGACGAATCTGCTGTAAACTGAAACCTTACTGACCAACCCAAGAGATGAAAAAAATCCTGACCATATCAATAGGTGATAACACTGACCAAAACAAGAGATGATAAGACAGACCACATCGAGAGATGATTACACTGACCACATGAAGAGATGACAAGACTGATCACATGAAGAGATGACAAGACTGACCACATCAAGAGATGACAAGACTGACCACATGAAAAGATGACAAGACTGGCCACATCAAGAGATGACAAAGCTGGTCACATGAAGAGATGACAAGACTGACCACATGAAGATGACAAGACTGACCACATGAAGAGATGACAAGACTGACCACATGAAGACATGACAAGACTGACCACATCAAGAGATGACAAGGCTGACCACATGAAGATATGACAAGACTGACCACATGAAGATATGACAAGACTGACCACATGAAATATGACAAGACTGACCACATCAAGAGATGACAAGACTGACCACATCAAGAGATGACAAGGCTGACCATATCAAGAGATGACAAGACTGACCACATGAAGAGATGACAAGACTGGCCACATCAATAGATGACAAGGATGGCCACATCAAGAGATGACAAGGCTGGTTACATCAAGAGATGACAAGGCTGGCCACATCAAGAGATGACAACCAATTAAAACTAGTATAGTGGTCTATTCCTTATCAGTGTAGTAACCCTTTAAATTTGACAATGTGTTAATACAACTGTAATAGCTCGCAATGGGCTGCACTAGTTAGGGGACACAACTGGTTGAGATGTATTGAACTTGCAGTTTGAGTTCGCCCCCCTTAAAAAACCCCAGTTGATAAACATAAAAGAAACTGAAGTTAATGTTTCCCTCCTTCACGGAACGTCTCTTGAGACAAGCACATCGATTTAACACACTACTTAGAAATGGACACAGTACATGATCAAAACATAAGAACTAAGTCATTAATGGTACATATACAATTTTGGACTCATAAATCTTTTTATTTTATTACTAGCTAAAGTACCCACAATTCCCGAGCCTGCATTATGACTATGGATCCCATTTTTACCCCAACCAATACGATCTCGTTGCATAATGGGATCCCGTTTTTATCAACTCTCTTTGTCGTATATGATTCCTTACTTCAACAATGGAATAACATACACAATTCTGATAATTTTGCAAAATGGGATTGAATAATATATGATCCAATTTCATAATGGATTCTAATTCAGGTTTGAATCTCTATTTCAAAGGGGATCCCCGCTTTCTCATTCATAGCTGTTCCAGGTCGTTTTATGAAGGCATATACCAAATATGGTTAAGTCTATAATTATAAACCTTCATTTATGATCCCGCAAATGGATTAGACCATTTTCTCAGAAATTCCAATTTAAAATTTTTACTAACACCAACCTTTACATACATTAAAATTCTTCGGCATAACTATTTTTCAAATACAAATTCCTAAATAATACAGTAGCTAAAACCATTATTCATTTAAGTTTAAAGAGGAGCCACAGCTTGGGCCCATTCTATCACGTAGGGTTAGCCCAATAGAAAATCAGTCAAGAGTAAAACAATGGGACAAGATTAAAATTTTGCCACATTGAAATCTCTTGTAAATTACAGCCACCGAATGGATAATGAAATCACATAAGTTTTTAGAATACTTTATATTATAATCTAATCAAGAGAATAATAAGACTGATATTACATTAAGAGTTCTAAAAATAAATAGGGTAAAAATTTATAGCTTGTCCCATTAACATAGGACAAATGATGGAAATCTTGGAAAGATAAAATTAAGAATTTATAAAGAATATTTTGGATAAGCCTAAAATAAATAAATTAATAAGACTACTATACTATTAAATTTCATTCACACAGCTGACTCTTATCTGACTTAGAATAATATGTATGTGTTGTAAGCAATTTTTTAAATCCCTAATTTTGATGCCTGTTGTCAACATATGATAGTCAACGAATTCAATCCTGGCCATGTTAAGAATTGCCATTATCTGAGTCACTATGGAATTCTTCAACAATCCAAAGAGATCATAGAATACTATACCAGTAATCAGTAAGAAAAAAAAACAACTAAAAATCCAGCCTACCAGTAAAGGATCCAGCCTGGTCCTGAGGTAAGCTGTTTGGGGTCTGATGAGTGTACACCACTTGGTCTGCCAGGGTAACATAGGGACGGCTGTCATCAACAAACACATGCTGCTGTTGTTTTCTTTGCAGATGTTGCTGCTGTGTTAGAGTATCCCTATCCTGATGCAGCTTCCTAAAGGACATCTCATTTTGGCTGAGATTGTGCTGCTGTTCGTGCTGGCTGAGAGCCCTGGGCGTGGTGGACGAGGTATGGTGGTTCTCAGCCTCAACTCGTCTGGGTGCACCAGAGTGACCCAAGACTTGATCTGATGCCGTCCTCCCCATCTGACCATGTCCATACTGGTCATGAGACATGACGACATCTGGGGGAAAGAAAGAAAAACTTTTGAAAACTTCATCTCAACAAAAGTGGACTTTGAAGAGAGAAATAAACATTTATTTTATTTCTGACATTTATTTAAATACTACACACCTAAGCGATGTTGAACACAATTAACACACACACAACAACCAATGAACAATACAGAAGTAAAAAAAACAACAAATAGAATAAAAGTAAAAGATACTTTAGTTCTTCTATTCATTTCATAAAATCAACTCTATATGACTTCACATATAATTAGAACAGGATTCTTACTCAATCAAAAATAGTGTGCTCTTCCCATTATTAATTTTGCACACTTTATTTGGCGCATCTATTGACTACGACAGAGGCATCATTACAGTTGGGGTCAACCAGTGAGGTAGCTCATGGTGTCACCCCCTCACCACTTACTCCATAGACTTCCAGGTCTGCCAGTGCCAAATAAAGGGAACATACAGATTTTACATTTATGGTGTCACATCCAATGTTATCTTTAAGCTGCTGCTGCAGTGATGCTGCACACTGCAGTTGCAGTGATGCTGCACGCTGCAGTGATGCTTGCACTAGTCAGAGACAGACGAACTAATTACTAATATTTTAATTTGATGGAAGATAATCTTGGATAAATAAATGTATAACTAAAACTGCCTTATTGTGGAAATGTTGAGTTTTTTCCATGCCAAATATAGTCTATAAACAAAATGTTTGTTAGCTTGTGATTTTTAAAACATTAGGGAATTACAACACTTCATTGCCAGCTAATGATTTATTATTTAATATAACAATTCAGCCTTACAGTTACAGAGGCTTGTGATCTAGCTCTGTGATTGTTACCTACTGTCACACTCCTTTTGTATCAAACAATGAGTAGCAGATAGGTAGAACATACAACTATATACAGCAGAGAGGCCTGACCCAAGTAGAGGGCTACTTCAATGACAAGACGAGTAGAGTAATATAACATGAACAGTAAATTCATATAACACTATCAGTATAATGCAATAACATGAGCAGTAGACTCAAAAACAAAAGCAGTAGACTCCAATAACAAGAGCGGTAGACTCCAATAACAAAGCGGTAGACTCCAATAACAAGAGCGGTAGACTCCAATAACAAGAGCGGTAGACTCCAATAACAAAGCGGTAGACTCCAATAACAGAGCGGTAGACTCCAATAACAAGAGCGGCAGACTCCAATAACAAGAGCGGTAGACTCCAATAACAAGAGCGGTAGACTCCAATAAAAAAAGCGGTAGACTCCAATAACAGAGCGTTAGACTCCAATAACAAGTACAGTAGACTCAAATAACGAGCGGTAGACTCCAATAACAAAAGCGGTAGACTCCAATAACAAGAGAAGTCAGTAGACTCCAATAACAAGAGCAGTCAGTAGACTCCAATAACAAGAGCAGTAGACTCTAATAACAAGAGCAGTAGACTCCAATAACAAGAGCAGTAGACTCCAATAACAAGAGAAGTCAGTAGACTCCAATAACAAGAGCAGTAGACTCCAATAACAAGAGCAGTAGACTCCAATAACAAGAGCAGTAGACTCCAATAACAAGAGAAGTCAGTAGACTCCAATAACAAGGGCAGTCAGTAGACTCCAATAACAAGAGCAGTAGACTCCAATAACAAGGGCAGTCAGTAGACTCCAATAACAAGAGAAGTCAGTAGACTCCAATAACAAGAGCAGTAGACTCCAATAACAAGGGCAGTCAGTAGACTCCAATAACAAGGGCAGTCAGTAGACTCCAATAACAAGAGCAGCCAGTAGACTCCAATAACAAGGGCAGTCAGTAGACTCCAATAACAAGAGCAGTCAGTAGACTCCAATAACAGGGCAGTCAGTAGACTCCAATAACAAGGGCAGTCAGTAGACTCCAATAACAGGGCAGTCATTAGACTCCAATAACAGGGCAGTCAGTAGACTCCAATAACAGGGCAGTCAGTAGACTCCAATAACAAGGGCAGTCAGTAGACTCCAATTACAAGGGCAGTCATTAGATTCCAATAACAAGAGAAGTCAGAGGACTCCAATAACAGGGCAGTCAGTAGACTCCAATAACAGGGAATTCAGTAGACTCCAATAACAAGGGCAGTCATTAGATTCCAATAACAAGAGAAGTCAGAGGACTCCAATAACAGGGCAGTCAGTAGACTCCAATAACAGGGCAGTCAGTAGACTCCAATAACAAGGGCAGTCATTAGATTCCAATAACAAGGGCAGTCATTAGATTCCAATAACAAGGGCAGTCATTAGATTCCAATGAGAAGATAAGCCAGCAGCATCCAAACAGAGGATCAAACACATCTTAGAAAAACTCTTGAAAATAGAGAGACGCGTAGGGGGCTCTTAAAACTACAGTGTTATTTTCTGTTTTAAATCCCTTATTAAAATAGACGAGATCCTACATCACACGAAACGCTAACATGGCTACAGAACCCTCTTAATATTCTTAGTCGCAAACCTGGTGTCCAAAATGACAAAAGAGAACTGCAGCTATAGAAGCAAGCAGGCACTGTCCGAGCTTTCCTATGGACAATAGGCCCCAGTTCAGGCCAAAAATCTTACCATAATGTACATAATTGCACTGTTCAGACAACAGCTACCGATTATTGACGTTACATTACTTGTTATTCATCTCAATTCATTAGGATATAAACACAATTCATAATTGGTAACTGATTTCAATCAATAATACTTAATAATATTAATTTGAGAACTTAAAAAGCGCGCGGTGAAGGGCCCGGACACAACAATAAAAAGTGGCTGATGCACCTCAAGTCATTAAGGTTGTTTGGGTTTTCTTTTTTCAGTGTGGATGCTCACGTTCAATTGCATTGCTGAATGTGCGTACACGTTTTTGATTGTATTGGTCGATGTGCACATGTTCAATTGGATTGCTCGTTGTGCGTACACTTGTATGGGTCGATGTGCGTACAGGCGTTCAATTGAATTGGACGATGCGCGTGCATATATGCGATATAATTAATATAAGAAACCCATTTTGTAAATCGGGATTGACTTGGTATGAATTCTAAATGACGCCCATAGACGATAATGCCATTGAGTTCTATAGTACTACCGACTACCCAAGAACCGGAGTATTATAAAAAAAAATAACTATAACACAAGCAAATAGTCACCCCCCTATGAGAATACCACTCAAATGTTAGAAACGCAACACTAGTAAAAAGTCGGCATGTTAAGACAGTTCGTGTGCCCAAGACGTGTTCACCGAACTTAAACTTAAGTTAAAAAAATATTGACAGCAGAAACTAACTCATGACCAGCCCAGTGGGATATGCACCGCATCCACAACCTTGAAAGGCGTTGATAACTGATGAGCACGATGCCTCTGTTGGGTGTGGAACGTGAGAGCCTGGGCCAGTTGATAAACAATGATTACAAGATACCAACGAGAGAGTCCCATTACTTGGGCCACGTAGAACAGGCCAGGACGTTGTAGACCAGGCCAGCACGCGATGGCACAATCAAGGAGTATCTTAGTTACAGACAGGTCAACCGGCAAAAAGACGGTAAATATAGACCTGACTGGTGGGTCAACCCAAACACACTGCCAACCTAGACATGACTGGTGGGTCAAACCAAACACACTAAACCTAGACTTGACCGGTTGATCAAACCAAACACACTTTGAACCTAGAGTTGACTGGTGAGTAAAACCAAACACATTGACATGGGCGTCGCTAGGAATTTTTCCAGGGGTAAAGCAAAAAAAAAAAAAAAAAGGTTTTTATAATTTAAGGGACCGTCCAAAAATGACGTAACGCACCTATGGGGAGATGGTCCCCAACTTTGTGACGATGTGTGACGAGGGGGAGGGGGGTGCTTAAGAATTGTGACGTCACGTCAAAACACGCTACTCTAAGCCAAAGTTCCAATTAAACATCGATTTCTTACTATTTATTTTATTACGTTTTGCACGGATTACCGCGTGTTACGATATTAGAGTGTAGCCTTGCACCAGAGGCGTCACTAGGGCTTGTGTCACCCGAGGCAGTAGCTCATGGTGTCACCCCGCTCACGACTTAACCGAAAGAACTCCTCCGAGTTTTCCAGTGCCAAATAAGAGGAACAAACCGAATCTTACATTTTGGTGTTATTCCCTGATGGGGTTGGCTGCCCCCATCGCACACCCCAGTGACGCCACTGCCTTACACAATATACATACTAAAATAACAATAAAGTGTTTTGAAACATGCTCATTTTCAAATCGACAATACCACATTAAGGTGGAGTGTCACAGCTTTTTTGACGTCATCTTTGTTTTTGTTTTTACGAGGTGTGATAAGGGGGAGGGGGTGGGTTAAAAATCGGCCAAAATCACATGACGTCAATTATGGGCGGCCCCTAACTGACAATGCTATACAGGTTTAATTTTCAATTAAATTTGATTAAAGTATAACATGGGTGCCGCAAAAAGTCTTAGAAATTAATAAGACTCACAAAATAGCGCTGTAATAGCTAAAATATAACATATATTAATGCATTTAATAAATCAAAATAAAAAACGTTAGTTCTCGTGAGAAAATTAAATTTTGCTGTGAAATAATATACGTGTAGAAAATGCAGGATTGCCAAAGATGGATAGAAAATTATTTACAGGCTTTAAAAAAAAACGAAAAGTAGTGCAATCGCGGGATTCCGAAATGCCATTCCTAAAAGATTTTGGGGCGTCTGCAGCATCTGACTTATCATTGGCATTGAGGACAGCAGTACAAGTCAACAGCCAGACACAGCTGAGGCAAAAGTTTCTAATTTGATTGTCACTGACATTTATTAATTTTCTAAGTTGGATATTGGAAGGTATGTCTGGACACACGACCTTTCAAATGAGTTGAACTTGCAGCTGATTCATGATTGTTGGACCCCTGATAAAATGTATGATTTAAGAGCTGACAGTGAGGGAAACAGAGTTTTTAGATATGCAAGGTGCTTTTTGTAATTACTGTGTATTGTTTCCGCAAAAAGTAAATCGAGGAATTCAGTCTGCATTTGTCATCAAACCCTGCAAAAATATAACGATGATCCACGTTGCCACATGAAAAGCACATGACACAAAGACTATCATAAAGATGCAACTGAAAGAAATTTTGTTGCATTCTTGAAAGCCAAAGCAGTTTCTATAGATGGGCAGTTGGACTCAACATTTAGAAGACAATTTTTTTTAAATCGCAACAAACTGGGTCCCATAATTTCTACAATCCTATTTTGCGGCATGCATGATTTAGCACTTCGTGGATAAGAATTAAATTCTGGTAATTTTTATGACCAGTTAGAGTTTCCTGCAATCTGGAGATGAAGTTCTTAGTAATCAGTTGTCAAATGTTTCTTGTAGTGCCACGTATATTTCGGCAACCATGCAATGCAAATCACTATAATCGTAATGTGTGGATCTCTCTAGCGTAAAGACATTGTTCGTGAAGGAAATAATTCAGTTGCATGTTCTATACTTGCCGACGAGACAAATGACGTTTCGGGCATTGATTAGATGTCAAAGAATAAAAGGGGAAAATGATGGTCACAGAAGAATTCCTGTGATATATTCCAATGGTCGATAGAACAGCTGAAGGTTTAGCCAACACACTCATTATAAGTCATTAGAATTAGGGTTAGATATGACAAAGCTTGTTGGTTAAGGATACTGCGGTTGTTCTAAAATTCCAGGTAAAGAAGGAGGAATCCAAGCTATAATTAGAAAAAAATACCCCAAAGCAGCATTTGTAGATTGCAGTTCATATAAACTTAATCTTGCCTTGAGCGATTTAAATAATGTGAATGCTATACGAAACACAATAGGAACAATTAAATCAATTAAAGTGTTTTCTGAGAAAGTAACCACTCTTAATCAGCGAAAAAAACTAAATCAAAATGTTTGTTTGCTATGTGAAACTACATGGACACATAAATATAAATGCTGTGGCGTATTTTTGCTAAAAATGTGACAGAAATTTTATTTACAACAATCAGTAATGTAATCAGTTATACTTGCAGATATAATTCTTTTTTATGTTTGATATGTGTACACTGTCTTCAATGTAATTGACTTGCAGGGAATTTAGTTCAGTTTTATTGTAACTAATTTTTGATATTTTTCTCAAATGTAAGGGGGGGGTGTTTAACCCCCCCCCCCCGCCTACGCCCATGCACACTGAACCTAGACTCCACAGGTGGGTCAAACCGAACACACTGTAAACCTATACTTGACTGGCTGGTCAATCCACATACACTGTCAACCTAGACTTAATTCAAAATCCAAACAAAACGCTGTTAATCTAGACTTGACTGACAGGCCAACCCAAACAGACTGTATATTGGTTAAGAAAGCAGATGTACTGTAAGTTGAAATGATGGCTAATATAACTCTCTACATGTAGTATTTGGCCAATAGAGGAGTAGAGATCAGGCTACATCTAGTTGCCCACCAGTGACTATGCATCATCCTATACGGACCAAAATAAACCTAAAAATCGATCTATAAATACCTATATAACAACCTATAGCCTATAGAAAAATATCCACATACCGAACAATGACTATGTTACTTACTTAAAATAATTTAATAATACCAACCGACCTGTTTACCACAATTCCTTCATAATCAACAATCATCTCTTGAAAATATAAACTAGTTAATCGTAAGCTTTCTATGTTTTAGCATCATTCTGTAATGTTATATTACATAGTCCCAATTAACTTAATACTCAAACTTTCTATTTGTCCCATAGCTTAGCACCACTAGTTCCTAACTTTGTTCAGTCATTTGATAAATCAGTGAGATTATCAATTATCAAGGCGTTCTACATTTTTTGATCATCTTTTCAAATTAAAAAATAAGATGGCTTGTTGTTAGGGTTTACTCCCAATCAAAACATCTATTTGAAATGCTCAAATTTGAATTTAAAAAAAAACAAAATAACATTATCATAGTTTGGTAAGTGTCTGACTTACAAGGATCAATGGCTTAAAATGATGTGGTTTGGTCACAGAAGCTTTTAGCTGGCATAATCCTAAAAATCATGTAAAATGCACATCATACAAAACAAAGTAACAATTAAAAAGGATTTTTGACAAGAAGGGGTACACAAAATACTAGTAATTCTACATTTATGTGACTGGTATGAAAGATAATTCTTAACTTATGCCAATATGGAGCAACAAACTATATATCACTCTAAATCTAATGAACACAACACCATCCATGAAGATAGATTCTTACTGCCATTTTCTATAAAGTATTATGACCAATTTTCTTTTAATACTCCAGGTAATTTTCTAGTTTTGAAAGAATAACATCAACATCATTGTTCATACCCATCAGAAAACAAAAGCAAGAACACAACCTCAAAATTTCACCAAAGTTAAATGGAGTCTTATGGCGGATTAAGGGGGTGCTGATTGGACAAAGCAAGGGGCCCCCTATGACTTAAGGGTCCCAAACTTATTATGTATAATAAAGGTGGCTGGACCGGGCCCCAGATGGAATTGCAATCTTGATTCGTCCCTGATCGAGTCAAAGTAGAAGCTACAAGTGACAAGACAACAAAAATTTAGTAGAAGATTACAAATTATCTCATTTAAATAACCCATTTGGTATAGAAAATGTATAATTTATTAACAGTATTACAATAATTATACTTTTCTTCACAGATAAATAAACAATTTTAATCAAATCCTATGAGTGTCAACAACAAATTTTTAAAAATTGCTGCATCTGGTCTGTGCCAAACACAGCCAGTGATTAGTGGTTACACCTGACTTGGTTTGTACAAATCACTTGATAAACTTTTTTTTTATCATATGCTAAATTTTTAATTCACTTAAATAGCCCCCCCAAAGCAATAAAAACATGGTGTAAAAGCTCTGGTGACACCTTACAATTGTCCATTTCTTTTTCTGGTGACTGTTCTTGTATAAAAACTTTGGTATGTTGTTTCTGACTTTATTGAGCTCTTATGAATTAACTCATTTTCATCTGATGTATAAATGACCCTGAGACTGTTAAGTGTCATCCTTAAGAGAATGTCCCAAGTGCAGCCTAACACCCCTCTCCCAATGATGATGCTTTTTATTCTCAAAATAAAATGTTAAGAGGTGCAAACAAAGAAGGCAGCAAATCCATTGCCGCTTTTTGCAAAACCTAAATTTGCTAATAATGCAAGGATTTTTATTTACTTAAAATATCATAAAAATTAATAATAAGAATAAATTGATAATTTATATAGCTCTGTATCCCAGCTAGGAGCCGGACTCACAGCGCCTTACATGGAGATAATAACACATATATTAATTAAATAAACATTCATATCATACTAACCACATAAATGACAATACGTCAGCTACCTTAATCATAATCATTAAAAGAAATGTTGTTTAATCAATGTTGAAAAGATGCGTCTTAAATGCAGTCTTGAAGAATTTAGAAGTTGAAATACTACGGATGTGTAAACGTAGAGAATTCCAATTAAGCAAAAATAAAATTAAATAAATTAAAATAAATTATGCTTACATTACCCTAGAGAAAAATTTGTGTGCGTTGTGTGGAAAAGATACCATTTACCATAAAAATTAATTTTAAAACAAAATTCTGGTTAGGTGAAAGTATACCTTACAAATTGCTACAAACTACAAGTCGTGTTTTACTGTAGTGAATTCCACAAAATTTTACCATCATACTTCTGAAGTAATAGATTTTGTAACATACATAACCTAACCAGTGGTGTAGCGAGAGGGCAGCAAAGATGGGTTCTGCCCCGGGCGACAAATACCCACGCTACATTTCAATTAAATATTTTGATTAGGAGTAAACCCCAAAAGTTTTATGTGAATGTAAAGAAATGTATATGGTAAAGAATGGAAAATTGAAAGGTAAGAATTATTTAAACATATCACACATTTAAAAACTTTGTAGAAATGATTAGAAATTATCTGCTGCTTTTTAATTCTTTTTTAAGACTATGATTATGATTTAATTAATCACTAATTTTGAATGTGAAATAATTTTATTTAAGATAAGACAAACATAATATTAAGCTTAAGAAATATCTCTACTTTTATTTTATTTTCAGTCTATTTTCTTTTTCAATAAAAAAATAATAACACCTAAAAACACACATGAACAAATGTGAAAATATAATAATATAAAGAATTTTTTTTTTACACAAGCAATTAGGAAATACAAATGTTTTTAAGTAACTTATATACAAAACATGATTTACAAACCTTTAATTAAGCGTACCTTACAGATGGGTGGATAGACATCCCACATAAGACATTAGTTTATTTCCATTTTCTTATTATGAATTAGTAACTTCATGCAATTTTAATACACCATTTTAATAGTAGCTAGTGCTATACCATCTCAATGAAGTTTCTGCTTCACTACAACTTAACATCTGATTAAGGATTCAATGAAACTATACAATTAAAAATGTTTGAACTTTTTCTGAATCTGATGAATTTTGAATGTTTGGAAACTGTCTAAAAAGTCAATTTAAAGAGAGGTTGTATGTGTCAAGTATTCTTTTTCACTTAAGATAATGCAATAAGAATCTACCACACACATTTATAGCACCCAGGAGCAAGAATAGACAAAATAATTACACTTTTAGCAGGCCTATGCCAATTCAATATGAATTTGAAATACTGTAAGTATTTTCTAGGTACTAAAACTTTTAACACTGATATGCTTAAAAGGGCTAGCTATAATTATATATAGTACTTTAGAAGTCAAGTAAAGAACTACAAAGTTTAAATATTCTAGTGTATGCCTACTTTTGACTGAGAAATAAAAAAAACTTGATTTATTGTAATTAATTATTATTAGTAATTAACTAGATACGACCCGCGGCGTAGCATACGCCGCAGACTTGCTAATAGTGCAAAGAAAGGGGGGAAGGGGGAGGAAGAAATACAAAGAAATCAGAGCAAGGTGAGTGAACAAGATGGGGGGGGGGGGGGCGCTGCTGTTAGCTACCTGGCCCCCACCCTAGCTTGCAAACCATAAATTGCTAGTTCTGGTGAATTGTATAAATAGATTACAACTTATTTGTTTACTAGAGTATACAGAGTATACTATAATGGTATTATATATGCAATTTTTAAACTGTGGCTACACTATTTTGAAGATAACCAATGACTTCATTTACTAACTTTATTGTAGTTTCATATGCCCTGACCGTTGGCGTTGGTCATAAATAATAAATACTCATTCTCATAACCATGGATATAATATAAAACCATGACCATTGGCTGGCATAGTCCTAGGAAATGTATTAGTATAGTTATATTAATTATGATTTAATGAATTTAATGTTTCCCTTTTTTCAAAATATTAATTTTAATAGGCATACACTTAAGTAATGATTATAAATAAATGACAAATATGGCAAGATAAATATTTAACAGTTGCCATTGCAGGGATTGTGTCTGTGTACATTATGATTATGTTATGCAAAAAACTTTGACCAGTGACGGTCTACAATTACAATAACTTTTTTATTTTTACAATTTAAATTTAATTCATTTACAGACTTTATTTCTTATTCTTTTGTGGCACTATTACTATTGTTTACTATAACTTGTATAACTATTACTATGACTATGAGTCTATGAAAATGACTATGACTATGAGTATGAGAGGTTACTTCATTACTTCATTGCTGCAGCACTGCAGACACACTATCACTATGAGTACTATGACTATGACAACAAAATGTATATTAAGTATTAAGAAAATAAAAAGTTTTCTTGCACTTGCACGTGCATCACCGTCACCGTGCAGTTCCGTAATCCAAAATAATACACATATACAAAAAACAAAGATAGGTAAGGAAGGTATAGTATAGTAAAAGTAAAGGCACCAAAGGCAAAGGTAAAAAAAAGTTACGTCAATTAGCTCATGACATGACTATAGTGTCTATAGTTATTTAGTTATAGTATAGAGTATAGACTATGACTATGATATGTCTCTTACTGAAATGAATGTACTCTGCAAATAATGCGAGTTATTACTGAGCCAATATTTATGTGCAAATTATTTGATTTTATTACTTTGAAATGGCATGTGAGACGTAAACAAAAAGCAAGCACCTGCTATACGAGTTGAAATTCAATAGAGATATACTCTACTATAGCTGGGGAAAGTCTCCATCCTCGTAAAACATCTTCCCTGAGTGAGTAGTAAAAGTAAATAGTTATCGTAAGTTTTATTGGCTCTTTGGCAAAACATTTTACCAATGACAAGCCAGGTCTTAAACTGCTTCGTGTGACTTCCGTTGCCGCTTAGTTCCGGTTGTCGTTGTTTTGGAACTGGAAACAATAACTATTGTTTAACATCGTTAATCATCCTTATTCTGTGTATTAAAAATAATATAATGGCAAAAATATTTGGAAATTTTATTATTCTGCTACTCCTTATTATACCGACAACTGTCATTTTTGTCGATCAAGGTAATAATTTATACATTCTCAACAGTTCACATTACTGGCCTATATACGTGGCAACTGCATTATACTGTTTACGTTACAGCTGTTCTGTAGTACTTAGATATTAAGAGTAAAATTTAAAGCCTGCTTTTGTTGACATCTGGCATTCCAAGTGCAATAATTTATTTTACAGTGCATTGGTGATAGGAAAATATGAAGTTATTAAAAACTATTTGGATAAGGACTATGCGGGGACACTTCATTAATTTGAATTAATTAGATTAGACCAGGGCCAGGGCTGACCAGGGCCTAGTATTTTATTATATATTTTTAATTTATTATAGTTTAAGTATATATTATATAGTTATTATAGTTATAGCCTATAGTTAGTGTCTATAGTATACTATAGCATAGCATACTCATACTGAATACTCTATTATAACTTATAACTCTATTGGCATTGGTCATTGGTATTATTATTAAAATTATTAGTTTTAGTTAGTCATTAGTCTATATTAACTAGTCAGACTAGTTAAGAGTATGATGAGTATGAGTGATTTGAATTTGAGCTTGGGTGTATGGTACGTTGTACCTATTTACTATTTAATATATTATAATTATACTAAATTATACATTTATATTTATTTGTACTATTCTACTTAATTCTACCATAGAAATTTAGAACTTATTTATTTTTATCTGAAACTTATACTGACTGTCAACTGTTTCAGAAATACTTAGTTATAGCCGGACAAATTGGTTTGAGTTTGATGTAAATTGTTAAGAACTACCAAATTTACTGCTTGTTGAGTCTCATACTGATGTTAACCCATTTCCTTCTAAGCCAAACAAGAAGGCCAACACACCCCCTGAAATACTTAACAAATGACAAATGGGGATCAATCTACACAAAAACAACACGTACCCCCATGGCATGTTAAATAAAGAAGTTTTTAACCCCCTTGAGTCTTGAGACGACACAACCAATCTGATCTAGCAACCATGTTAGTTTGGGCAAAAAAGACGAAAGGCCGGTGGATCGGACGTGATAGTTTGTGGACCATAACTTCCATGTCCTGTTATAGAATCAATTAACTCTTAATGTGTTTATGCGCGCCTTGTTAGTACTGTGTTCTCTTTAGAAACAAAATCACAGAAAATAGAAACTCTTCAGTGGCTGACAGAAGATGTATTCAACTTCCAGAAATGGCTGCTATTGTCTTAGCTTGTTTGAAGTTTTGTGGTAGTTTATACTATTTTTAGGGCTGTTATCGATTAATTTAAATTTAATTGTTAAATTTTGAAAAATTACAGATTAATTAATCGATAATTTTTATTAAAGCTATTGTTGAGCCTTCTCGTCCATGAGGGACATCCACCGATCATCGTCGGCGTCTGCACTTCCTCCTACGACATAGGCCACCTACAAGAGACATCCAGGCATCTCTATCCTGGGCCAGTTTCTCCAGAATCTTCCATTCATGGCCAATTCTCTTGATGTCTGCCTCCAATTCTCGGCGCCAAGTGTTTCTTGGACGGCCTCTTTTTCCGTTTACCCTGTGGGTTACATTTCAGGGCTTGTCTTGTTGTATTAGAGGCGAGTTTTCTTAGTGTATGACCGATCCACCTCCACCGCTTTTGAAGAATTTCTTCCTCAATGGGTTTCTGTTTCGTCCGCTGCCACAGTTCCCGGTTGCTGATTTTGTCCGGCCAGTGAATTCTGAGAATCCTTCTTAGACAATTGTTAATGAAGGACTTGACTCTGGTCAGGTTTACATTAATAATTAATTATTTATTAACTCTTAAAGCCCCAGAAGGTTTTCAATAAACTTCCGCCTCAGTCCCGTAAGAATTTCCCGTATTACGATCAACCGGTTATGAAATTTAAAAATTTGCGTAAAATCCATTTATAATATTATTGTCATACTGACTTCATTTTTAAGGCTAAGAATGGTTATTTTACACATCCAAAAGACCGTACTGAGTTCGAAACAATATTTACCTGTACTTTAGTACTATTATTTTAGTAATAAAGTATAACGAAAACGTATCTTCGAAAAAAAAAACGTTAAAAATACCAAAAAACATCGCGAATCGAGCGATAACACTAGTGCCGGCAACGGCCGCCATTGCCGGAAGTCGAATACATCGTTTTTCAAGCATTGAAGAGTTTTTACTTTCCGAGATCTCATTTCTAACGAGATTTGTATCTAGGGACGCATTACGACGCTTTAGGGATAGCGGGAAGAGACGCATTACGACGCTTTGCGACTTTAAGGGTTAATAAATCAACATTTTAAAAAATTAAAAAATACACTTTCTTTAATTTAAATCACTATTTTATCGATTAAAAATATTTTAATTTTTAAAAAAATTTACCGATTAATCAAGAAATTAATCATTAATTTCCGCAGCCGTACTTTTTTTTTAAAGATGTGATTTTGCTATACTTTTTAAAAAAATAATAGCACTTAACTAAACCTAGAAATAGTTTTATACTCAAGGCGGTTTTTTTGTTTCGATACTTACAATAACCATTCTCATCCTAAAAGATGAAGTTTGTATGTCAATGATATTATAAATACATTTTCAGCAATTTTTTTAATTTCATAACTATAACCATTTTATGGCTATTCGGGAAGTTCTTACAGGACTAAGGCCGATGTTTACCAAAAACCTTATGGCACATTAAGAGTTAATCAAAATACTTTCTTTCTTTCTTGTACTTCCTGTTCATTTAATGGTGTCCAGCTTTTACTGTTTCTCAGCGTTATTTTGTGAAAAGAATTTTTTTATTTACTAGTTAATACTTAATATTTCTAGATGTCGGATTGTCACTCTGAAGAAAATTTATTCAGTGATTCTGATATCTCGATGGTTTATAGTGCATCTGAGACTGAAAGTGATGGAAATAATCAGGAAAGTGACGAAGGTAGTGTTCTGCATTCTTGGCTTAGGATCAGGACCCCTATAATTTTTTTAAAAATGCATGTCCTGTCAACATGCCTCCAGGCATAAACAATCCTTTGGATTATTTTAAGCTGTTTTTTACAACAGAAATTATTGAACCGTTTGTATCAGAGACAAACAGATATGCACATGACTCTCAAAGTAACAGTCAGCTGAAATGGAGGTCCTTAGGTCATAAGTGAATATTATTGAAATGGAGGCTTGTTTTGCCATCATTTTGAATATTGGACTGATTCGGAAATGAAGTATAAAATCATATTGGTCTACTTTCAGCTCTCAAAAAACAAAATGGTTTCCTCAAGTCATGTCCAGAGACAGATTTGAATTTTTAAATATTTTTTTAAAATTCACATGATCAACATGATCTTTGTGCCCGTTTGAACCCTGTAGTTGAACATTCCAATGTTTTTAGAAAGTATTATAAACCCCACTAAGAAATATGTATTGATGAAAGCCTGCTTGGGTAAAAATGCAGGAGACCCAGTTTATTCAATATCTCCCTAAGACCCATCATAAATGGGGAGTGAAACTTGTATGCTTTGCCATTCTATGTCAGTCTTTTTGGTTCCTTTTGTGGGAAAGAGAGGCACTATCCTAAGCCAAGGTGACACTGAACAAGGACTGGCTCTCAAAGTTGTTATGAGGTTAATAAGAATGGGCTCATATTTTAGGAGGGAATACCATCTTTTTGTAGACAACTTCTTCACCAGTATGCCACTTGAAACCTGGGGAAATCATCACCTATATGACAAGGAGAAACGCTGGCAACGGCTTTTAGAGAAAAGAAATCACAGAAAAATTCAGTCCTGTTGATTTCCACAAAAAATAAAGCCGACACCAGGGAGGCCCAGATTCATACATCAAGATGGAGATGCACCACAAACAATCCAAAAACCATTTATGTTTTAGACTACAACAAGCAAATGGGTGGTGTTAACCAGACTGATATGATACTGTATTATGTGTAACGTACTGTCATTTATGTGGTTAGTATGATATGCATGTTTATTTAATATATGTATGTAATCTCCGCTGTGAGCCCGACTCCTTGCTGGGATACAGCGCTATATAAATTATCAATTTATTATTATTTCTACAGTGATGAAAGGAGAACAATTAAATATAGGGAAAGGTTCCCTTTCAATATTTTATTGCATATGCTTCTTAACGCATACATACTTTACAAGGAAAATTGTGCAGCAAAGGTCATGAATAGATATAAATTCAATGCCCTGGTTATTGAAGAACTTTTATAGGAACATATGGCCACTAAGAGTGTCTTACAATTAGGAACAGGACCAGGTGTTATCCCTGTTCCAAACAAGGGCGAAAAGGACTGTTCTGTGTGCCTTGACCAAAAAAACTCAAGAGGAAGAAAAAGAAGCAGAGCCATGTGTAATAAGTGTCTGGAGGACCTCCATGGGCCTTTTTTTTCAAAACATATGTGTTAAGACTCATTTTAAAATAAAATTATAAAGAAATTCACACATTGTATATGTAAGTCGTGTTTATTCATAGGTTGTTTTTTTAATTCCATGCATAATTTATGCAAATTAGTTTCTCATTTGCATAATTGTGGAAATTATATGATTTTAGTCCATTCATTTCCCTACAAGAATATATATAGTTATATACATGTAAGGTTATTAGTTAAATTTTTAAAATTTTATTTGTGAAGTGTGTCTTGTCTCAAGGTAAAGCCAAAATATTTCTACCTTGACCTCCAACCCTTCCATGTGTTAAATTTGTTGCCTAGCCATATACAATATTATACTATGTTTTCTAAAGTTTACTGCATAGACTGCACCTTTTTGTTCTACTTTTGCAGAAATTGACACTCAAATATTCTTGATGTTTTTCCTCGCAAAACATAACCGAATATTGTATAAACTACTTGTCTAACCATTATAACCTAATTGTTTCTAATTCAATATGTAGTCTATTCTACTTTTTTCTTGTGTTGTTGAAAGATGGTGTAGGTATTTTATGTACATTTTTTAATGTTCTAGGTAAAGGAGGTCATCTTGCTTTCGCTCAAGATGCCATGGAAGGGGAAGATGATGAGGCTACAATTGAGACAGAAACAGGGACAGATGATGATGCTGTTGATGAAGAGACACCATTAACTGAAACAGAAAAGGTATGTAGAGTCTAAAAGGGTTAGAAGTAATTGTTTCTACACTAGAACATGTGAAATTCAATTTAATATTCATTTCTTAATTAGATCTTGTTGATATTACTATACTGAGTTAGTCTTTCTTCTTCTTCTTCGTTCTCAATATTGAGTTTTGCGTACCACGAGTTTTGCGCCTATTGGCCCGTGGTCTCCGACTTCAGACTGCTGGATTTGCTTCCATAGCCTTTGGTCAGCCAAGACCATCTGCAAGGCAGCAGTTGTTTTTGGCAAGTGATGCAGCGTTCACATGCCACGGCTAAGGGTTCCACGCATTACCCCGCCGCTTTTTACCCATTTGGAGCTGGGTGGAAATCAGGGACGCCCTAGGCCCCGGGAACAAGTCCCTGGCTTCCCATGGATTCAAACCCGTGACCATCGGAGCGCCAGTCGAGCGCGCTTGCCCTCGGCCACCGCGGCCCCCACTGAGTTAGTAATTTTTATAGATTACATCTGCCTAAATGCTTTAAATTCAAATACTTTAATTGTATACTAGATTATATCATGTCAAGTTAAGAGTTTTTTTTTACAGAAAAAGAAGTGTGCTTTTGGTCAATATTTTTTATTAAGAACAAGTTAAGTGGGTTTGGTTAGGGCAGTGGTTCCCAAAGTGGTCCCTACGGACCCCCTCAGGGGTCCCCGGAACCGTTCAGGGGTCCGTGGCCAATTAAAATTGCTTTGGGGTTCCCTGAACGTCAGGGGGTCCGCGGAAGGTTTTAAATTAGTATAAAATTATGTTTTGTAAGTATTACGGAAATAAACATAAACAACATATACTGTTGTAGAAATGTTTTGGTCCAGAGTAAAATAAAGTTGTTTGACCTAAAAACAGAAAAAGAACTACGATATTCCAACAGCGGTAACCAATCAAAATGCTTGGTTAGTTGAAAGGATTGTCAAGTTTGATGTGTGAGAAAGGCAAGATAGTACTAAGTGCAGAGATAATGTCAATTTGTAGTGGAGCAAGACTATTGCCAAACTTTATATTGTTAATTTGTTAGAGCGTCAATGTTGCACATTGTTACCATATGTTCCAAGTTGCCAAAGCTTTTGGGGCTTTTGCAACCCCCTTTGAATTCTCAGTGAGTAAAAAATGGATCATTTTGAACGGTTTTTAGGCCCACTTGTTATTTCTCCTTTTTATATTTCATTTTAGGCCATATATCTGATTTGACATCCAAGCGCCTATTATGTACTGACGCTAATGTTCACCTCTGCTGCACTACAGTCAAAACAGCGAATTTAAAAAAAATAAATAAATTATTCGTACCAACAAAGAAGTAAACCGTAATGATTAATATTTAATTTTATGTATTAAAGTTGCATGTTGTCAAATATTAAGTCAGTTAGTTAGGACTGGTTAACCCTTAAAAAACGGACAGTTTTACTGTCCGGTCTGTATATTGCCTGAAGTTTTTGAGAACCAACAGAGTGTATCAATTTTTCACCTCATGTCTTCTGATGATGACTTCAAAGTATGTGTGACGTCACTTCCCGCTTGTTTCAGTTCTGATGTGCTGTGCTCCTTTTCAAACGCACACAAAATAAATTTTTAGAAAACATCAAATTTTATATTGATGTAGTAATTTTAAGTCAGATGCCTTTGAAAACTGTTAAAATACGACCAAAATCGAATTTGAGGACAGGAAAATATTCTGTTAGTAATAATGTTAGGCATATCTTTTTTCTTGTAATATAAATAGTAGCACTCGTGGCCTTGACTATTCACATTTTGACGTCATGACCCCGCTGTGTGTTAATGTTAGTGCTCGTACTATGCTTTGTGAGCGAATTCAGAAATAAAATCCTTCTTAAGTCAAACTCCACTAACAGTGATGACATTTATTTTATATATTCATATATTTTATATATTCATATACAATTAATTCCGGGTAATGAGCATCGAAGTTGCAGTTAAACTGTCCTGATTAAACGGGACTGGTCCTGATCTGAGGACTGGTAAACCATTAACAACCTTAATATTAAGTGATTGTGAGGTTTTTTCTTTCAGTTTTCACTTATCTTTATAATATTAACATTATATTTTATTATATTATTTTATTATATGTTTCTATTTGTAGGAAGAAGAAACAACAGAGGAAGAAAGTGTTTCCCTAAAACCATCCCCTGATGCAGATACATTTATTCTTTTTACAAAGCCTAACAATCCTCTTGGTAAATTTTTCTGCAAATTTCAAATTTGGCTTTAGTTGAGTAGCAACCATAGTAAATATTTCATTCCTATACATCATTTGCAATTTTTTTTTTAAACTTTCGAAACCCTTGTTGTGATAATAAGATCTTTGATAGAAAAAATCTGTAAATGTATTCTTTCAAAGCTAGAGGGATATTTTTAAGGGTTTAAGACATTACTAATTACTAATTACACTTACTTTTGTGTAGTAATAAATAAGTAGTATTCCTTTAGTAGAGCAAATGAAAGCTAAGAAAATCCTCTTAGAAAAAAACAACCATATGTCCTAAGGTGGGGGGAGGGGGGGGCTGAGAATTTCAGCAATAAGACTAAATATTGTTCAGTCCTACTTGTAATCCAATGCCTTAGTAAATTGCTTAATAAATTTTGGAATTTTCCATTTCTTTAGAGACAAATCTGTGGCTAATTAATAATTCATCATCCTTTGGGTTCCTTGTGGAACATGGTGCTCGCAACTGTGCACGGTCCCTTGCCAGTCGCTTTAATTCTTCCCAGTTCTTCCAGCCTCATCTAACATGCTCTGTCTCCATGTACGCTAGGGTCTTCCTCGCTGGCATTTGCCCTGGGGGTTCCAATCTAAGGCTTGCCTCGCCCTGCAAATAGTCTTATCCTTCATTATATTAAAAACTAGCGTGCCCGATGGCGTGTTGCAATGATTTCCGAAGAAAGGCAATTTAAGGAAACTCATTTAGATAACGGTTAATTTACATCGTGTCATCTGTATAAATATATTGTTACAAATGAATGTATGTCTGATTGTCCTGTACGCCTTAACACGTCTTTCATTGTTGGAAAATGTTTAAGTACACGAAATAAAATGGACCCAAGGCTTACTCTGTTCAATATGTAAAGTTCAAAATAACTATTATTTTCAATTTGGATAATAATGGATATATTTTTTATTATACACTGCACTTGATCAAGATCCATCCATTTTCCCAGTAGCTTATGCTTAAAAATTTTGTATATAATTTAAATAAGCAAAATAATACAGTATCATTAAATGCCCAATCCTGCAAGATTTGAATTTTGAAACATCTGTATATTTTATTTTGATCATAATACATATATTTGCCTATATTTTTATAAAGATCTTGTGAAATCATAAATAAAGTCTTAAACATTTGCACAAAAAAAAGAGATTTTGGACTCTGGCCCTGAAGGAATAGAAATTTAGAGTTCAATGCCCTATTGCATTTTAATATGGCTATTATTATTGGCTATCAACTTTCTATGTACCAAGTTTGGCCAAAATCTATTCTTTTTCTAAGTAGCTAACGCTTAAAATAATTTTATAAAGCTCATATAAGGGAAAAAAATTTCCGGCCCACCATGAATGTCAATTTTACAATTTATGCGTACATACAAACATACATACTTTCATTTTTATATATATAGATTAATAGAACCTTCTTCATATATTTTATCTGCAAACTGAATTTTAGAATATGTTTCCTTTAGTGCACTTAAATGTGCATGAAGGTCTTATTTTAAAATTTGTATAAAATAATTATTTTCATCAGAACTTCCTGCTGGCAAACAAGTGAGAATCCTCGTTGGATTTACCAACAAAGGCAATTTGGACTTTATAGTGGACAGCATGGAAGCCTCTTTCAGATACCCACAGGATTACAGCTTCTTTTTACAGAATGTAAGAACTAAATGTATAAATTCTGTCAATTATGCATTACAGCTGGGTTTTTAAATAAAAATTAATGAGATGGTAATATTTATTTTTTGGTGTTACTTTAGGTTAGTACATTAGAAATGCAATAATTAAAACTTTGGTATTGACACTAAAAACAAAACTATTCTGATTTATTTTTAACATTCCCTTCTCACTATTGTGAGGGGAGAGTTTATTGTATGAATGACATCTCATAGAGAGTAAGAGTACTTTCATGTTATTTTAACACTAACCAGGAGAAAAAACTATACATAATGCTCTGAATTGAAATATTTGAACTTTGACATAAAAATTAGCATCAATTATAAGTTGAAATTTTTTAATTATTTTTTTTTAAGTAATTTATTTAGAAATATGTTAATAGGGAACTCAGAGCACATTTAATTTAAATTGTCTCACAGAAATTTCAAGAAAATTATATTTAAAAAAGAATTAACCAAATTCAATTTCTAAGAATACTCAGCCACTCCCTTACTGTTGGTGCTATTGGGTACTTTTCACTGATTCTGCCTTTATTTAAATTATGATGTGTTTTGTATGTGGAAGTACTATTCTATTTAGAAAAGATACATTATATCAACTGTCTTTACTTTGAATTGTATTAATGTTTATCATCATGTAATATTGTTAAAAATATTCTGAATGTGCGCAGTCTTTATTGCACATTCATTTTCTAACGAACATTTCCCCATTGTCAACTATAAATATCTGCCAACAAAAACCACTTGAAAAAGCATGCATTGAATGCACTTGAATAAAAACACCAATTCATCTCTTTTTCATCAAACACATAATAGTAAAATGAATAGACAATTAACGGATTGATAATAATTTAGGTAAATGAGCTGACTTATCTTGCAACAAACTTCAAAAACCACTAAATTCACACAATAAGTATTCTTTTAATGATGGGTGAAGAAATTCAAAGTTTGCATAAATTAAAAAACTAAAAGTTTAGTAAACAAAGGCAACCATCTGTATTTCAGGGTCGGATGTTTTCTTTTTATTACATATAAAAAACAATTTTTTTGAATGCTCTTCATTTATGAGAAGTTGCACATTTATTGTTATTTTTTAAATTCTCTTTTTTTTAAAGTTTACAACAATGACCTATAATGCTTTGGTTCAACCAAAGAGGCAGGCTACCTTTGAATATGGTTTTGTACCCAATGAGGCATTCAGTGCTAGACCTTTTGGACTTTCAGTAACACTCAACTATAAAGATCAGGTAAATTTATTTTGTTGTGTAAGTTTTGTATTTTTAACCCTTTCGCCCTTATGCAAATACTAATCCACACACAGGCTTTCCTTGACAAAAGGTGCATAACTCCGTCATATTTGCAACATATATTATTTAAAAATTCACAAAAATAAAACTATTTGAGCAATAAAAGTCAATTTTGTGTTAAAAAAAAGAAATATGGACAAGGTATCAATTGACATAAAATTTATTAGCAAAAACCTTTTTTGAAAATGAAAAAAAAAAGTTTGAGTTGACTCAAAGTGCGGGTGACAGAAGTTGGCATCAAGTCTGCAGTGATAGTGAGAAATATTTCTTTTATAAAAGTCTAACTTAGCACAAATTACATCCATAAACAGCCTCAAGTGCCACACAAATGGTTCTAATTCATATTTAGGGCACAATCTGCAGTAAAATCCCTAAACACAAAATATAAGTCGCATTATCCCAGTGGCCTACAATGTCCAGACTATTTGTCTATGCTTTCAAGGACTAATGCACCATCAGACTTGTTATCAAATATCAGTATCAATATCCCAGTCACTGAGGTCAAACTACGTCAATTTGAACATAAAACAACTTTCACTTTCATTATATCCAGAAGTACACCCTAAATCTTAATAATTTCTATAATAATTGCACCCTTTAACATCCCTAAACATTCACAGAATACCATCCAATAGGGAAAAATTTACCACAAAAACCACTAATTTTAAAATTTTACCAAAAACCCCCTACTCGTCCAAAAATAATCAAATAAAAACTAAAAGGAAGTGAATTCATAGCTCTCCTATGTGAAAGTTAAAAATAGTATAAATTAACTACTTAAAAAGTTGAATCTGCTCTGCAACGGAACAACCGAAAATCGGCGACTGTAAGGGTCTACCGATAGCAGCGACTCCAAGGGGGAAACGGTTAATTATATTCCTAATGTACTTTTAGCATCCATTATTCAAATTTCATAAAATGCAATTTGATTGTATCCAGCAAAGTGATTTATAAAGTGTAAATTCAAAGTTATCACCAGGATCTGATATTGATATGAAAAGGGGGTATGGAATGAATATTAAATTTGTGGGGAAAGCTATCTAATTAAAAAAATACCTGTATTTACCATATATACTCGAGTATATGACAAAAAGATCATGGCTAAAAGACCATTTTCGAGAGACATGGCTCAAGGGCTGGGCATCGGGGAATACTGCCAGGAAGGTTTACAATACCTTACAGTGGCTTATATATACCAATGTCCTGTGCCTTGGAAATTAATAACTTCATTTTTTTAAAATTGGATAAAGGGTGTTCAGAAGTACTAGTATTAAAAATCTTTTCTCTATATGACCACTATTTAATTTTTCTAAAAATTCATTGTTTTAACTTTCTAACACGTGACATTTCAGTCTGGGAATGTTTTCCAATCAGCTGTTTTCAATGAGACAATTCAGGTAGTTGATCCAGATGAGGGTCTTGATGGTGAAACGTAAGTTGCATTTTTTCTCTTATCTGTGATGACCTTTTTGGTCAACATAAGTATTGTAAGCAAACATTAGTCACATTGATAGGTTCAGATTGAATATATTAATGTTATAATAAAATGGGTTGCGCGATAATTAACTCTTAAGCCCCATAAGGTTTTCAATAATCTTCAGCCTCATTCCCGTAAGGATTTCCCATTATGCGATCAACTGATTATGAAATTTTAAAAATTGCGTAAAATCCATTTACAGTGGAACCCACTTACCTCGAGCTCACTTAGCTCGACCACCCCATTAAGTCGACGGTTTTTATTGGAACCGCCAAATTCTCTCTTTGTCTTAGTATTTTCTCGTCGTTTAATTCGATTTTTTAAGTCGACGAAACCTCATAACACGAGCACAAAAAAGGTCAAATTTGCCATTTAACATCGGTTATCTCGATCCCCATGACCAATCGCCAGCTTTTGAAAATGTTTCACCATGGTCTGCTGGTGACGTCACAGCCCACTTGCGTTTTGCTCTCAGCGCTGTGTTGCTTCTGGTACTATGGCAATGCGATCAGCTTGGGATGTGTGCTGGTGACGTCGTCATCATAGCCCACTTGCGTTGAGACCTGTGCCTGTGTTGCTAACTTAAATCGCCAGTTTCAGAGATGTGTTGGAGAATAATAAAAGTTTTTATCGATAATCGACGTTGGTTTTTATTTTAAATTTGTAAATTTCTGCTGTCAGTTGGTGCACATATACCTTTTGTTGTTAGCAAACATGTATGTACAATTTTATAGCATGCCGATAGCTTCATCAAACAAATAACGGCAATGCTGTTGTGTTTAAAAAAAACTCTAAAAACACGTGCATGAACATTATCATTTATTAACGCAAGTGATGGGACGATACCAAAATCATAGGCTCCCCAGATTTTTAAATATATAATATAACAGACTACAGACAGTTTACCCACCCCCACTCTCAATATCCCACACCATTAATGTTGGTTAGTCCTGTTAGCATCAAGTTACCGAAGGAATTGTAAGCTGAGGGGATCGTATGGAATAATAAAATGTACCGTGTGTAAACTTGTTGTCATTGGCAACCATTCATCCTTCAACCTCATTTTGACCATTACATGTACTGTACTACTGCTTTGTTCTCATTGTTTCATTCATAAGAATTTGCCGTGTGCAAAAGCCATTTAACTATTGGTTAGAATTAATTAAAATATGTCAAAGTTGAAGGTTCAAAAGGAGTACCTAATTTATTTGTGTACGTTTATATAGAGAAGAGTTCGCTTTGTCATGAGTCATATATAGGTCACGATAGACCATTCCGAGTCCAGAAGAGAATGTTTCGGGGACAATGAGGGGATGTGTAGGTTACTTATTTGTGTAGCTTGTAAGGAAAATCAAGCAAGTCGCTTCGAAGCCACAGTATCGCTCAATCTGGGAATCACCGCAAAACGGCGTTATATTTAAACTTAAACGGTCTTTAAAAACGAACGGTCTTAACAACCTTAAGAAAGAGTGAAGAAATAGGGTCCCGATATTCCGATACGATTCTGATTAATCGTCCCATCACTAATTAACGCACAACACGTACATATAGAAATTTCAAGCGCATGTTAATATTTTGCCGCCATATTGGTTTTCGCTTTAACTCGATCATCGGTTATGTCGATGCCATTTTTCATTCCCCAACGCCGTCGACTTAAGCGGTTTCGACTGTATATTATTATTGCCATACTGACTTTAATTTTTAGGCTAAGAATGGTTATTTTACACATCCAAAACACTGTTTTGAGTTAAATACTATATTTACCTGTAGTTTAGTACTATTATGTTTTATAATTAAGTATAGGAAAATCGCATCTTCAAAAAAAAACGTAAAAACTACCAAAAAACTAGCGCTGACAACGGCCGCCATTGCCGAAAGTCGAATACATCATTTTTCAAGCAGTGAAGAGTTTTTACTTTCCGTGATCTCATTTCTAACAAGAGTGCTATCTAGGGACGCATTACGGCGCTTTGGGAATATGGGGCAGGGATGCATTACAGCGCTTTGGGGCTTTAAGAGTTATTTAGCTGTAAGTATAATTGTAAAACTTATTGGATACAAATGCACGAATCAGCATGACAATAGTAATTGGCAAGGTCCTTAATATTGAGCATTTACATGATTGTAAATGAAATCTACTTGTCCTTGCAATATAAAGTTAGAAGGTTGTTTGACCTGTGGATGTTCATATATGCATGGGATAAAATCTTCTGACATGTTAATTTGCTTCTGAGTTAGAGCATCATCACTTCATATACAATATGCAATTTACAAAATTTCTTTTGCCCTCCACAGATTTTTCCTGTATGTTTTTTTGGCTGCTATTGTCATTTTATTGCTTGTGGGAGCTCAACAGCTTGTTGCTAATTTTGGAGTAAGTATTGCTGTTTTTTAATCTCCATTATTGAAAATCCAAATCAATCAGTGGGCCATGTTCTGTTTTCAAATTGTGTACTTTTCTTATGATTTTCTATTTTTTCTTATATTTTAACTAAATTGATTTCTGATGTGTTGCCATCCATATATATATATTCTGAGGTAAAAAAAAAAGTTGTATTTTCTGTACCTCTCCCGTTGCACCCCGTACAATTTGGGGACCACCACCTATGCGTACGTAAAAAATCGCTATCACTACCCCCCTCGCTGGAAAATTAATTTTAAGCCAGAGTGGTTTTACTCTTTGGGGCAATTCATAAATTCATATTGAAATTATAATTTTCAATTGTGAAATAGGTATGGTGGGGGGTCAAAGCTTTTGGACATCATATTCGAGAGGGTCTAAGTTTTTGTGACAAAGTTTGATGGGGGGGGGGCAAATATCGCTGACATCATTTATGGACGGCCCCTTTAAAGTTTTTTCTAACATCATATTTTTCATGTTGAAATTATTGAAGAAATACAATAGAACATTCAAATTTCATTGTCTTCCATGCTGCATAAAGGGTCCATATATGACGTCATGCATCTGGCTCGAGGGTGGGGGCTGAGAAGGCTCATGCATTTTTGATGATGTTATATGGATGGGGGTGTGTATGTGTTTCAGAAAAAAAATTCACATCAAAATGCGCTACTTCTGTAACGCATTCATTTTATCAAAATGTTAATATAACTTAAATATAAGAATTATATGTATTTTTGTTATATTTGTTATGTCTCTTTCAAATAATGAAGGTAAAGTTTTCGTGTTAGTAAAGTAAGATCTGATGGTCTTTATTTCTTTCTTTCTCACAAGTCAGAAAAGTGGAGTTTAAAGCTGCATACTGTTCAACATAAACCCAAGGCTATTCTAGTGTACAATGTCATTAGGGCTGGCGTGGACAGGCATCAACAGCTGTCATATGCTTTACACATTATAAACATTCAGTTCTGCAGATGCTGTTTTTGGTTTATCTTCTTATCTTAAGATATACAGACGCTCCTTCTATGCAGAAGATAACTGCGTCCACAGACCATGAGAGATGATCTGTTGGAAAGTGATGCAGCGGTCACAGGCCACAGCTATAGGGGTTCCACGCATTACCCCAGCCGCCTAACTATTGTCTAGTTAGGTACCCATTCGGAGCTGGGTGACTCGGGGACTCCTCAGGCCGCGAGAACAAATCCTGTGGATTCGAACCCGTGACCATCGATATGACAGTCGAGAGCGCTACCTCTCGACCACCACGTCCCAGAGTTGAGGTGGCATTCATGTCATTTCTCATGAATTCAAAACCAGTATCCCCTTTGTAATTTCTAAATGGACATTGCCCAGGGCCCTTACCTTTTGAAAGACTTGAAGAAGAATGGAATGATATCCCATTGGTGGATTTATGTTCTTGGTATTTTTAGGAATGTAACAGTATTGGGTAACCAGGTAGTAAAAAAGCATTGCTACCTGTGTAGTCAATAAAACTAGAACATTCAAACTGAGTCACAGAAAAACCAGAAATCTGTGCTTACTCTGTGATAAATACCTTTGTAATAAGCTTTGTTTTACTTCATTTGACGCAAAAGTTAAATTCAGTTAAGACCCTTCCCTGAAAGTAAACTCATATTAATCATCCTTTCCTCCCCCTCCCCTTCCCATTAGGATTGCCCCTTATACTTATATATACATCAACTCTGTGTTTTATGGTTTGGCTATGGACAAACAGAATGGGGCTGCATAAAGCTTTTCAATAAAAAACAAAATACACAAACTCATTGTGTAAGACGACAATAATTTTATGCTTTTTTATGAACTAATACTAATAACGTCTACTGTTATTAGTATTACTAGTATTAATATTAGTTCATAAATAAAGCTTAAATTTATTGTCATCTTACACAATTAGTGTGTGTATTTTGTTTTCTAGGGACAAACATTGTGTCTGCTACGTTAAGGCTCTGGAATTTGGGCTAGCAATATTTTATTATGTATTCTATCTTGAAATAAGTAGGCTCTAATTTGGATGTGTGGAATTGATATTAAAATGCATTTTTTTTATAAAGTTGTACATTTTTTTTTACCAGAGAAAACGTCTTTCCAAACCCCGCCAGACAGTAGAGCTAGGGACACAAAATTCTGATGTTGATTATGATTGGCTCCCAAAAGAAACACTCCAGGGACTGAGTAAGTTTTGCTATTATTTTTTATTTATAAATAATATTACATATGTATCTGATTTAATTAATTTATATAAAATATTGCATGTTATTCTTAAGCACTATCCTGCCTTAATCTCCAAAGTAAATAATAAAAATAATTCACATAATTTTTTTTGAATTAATGATAGGAATGATAATTTTATTGTTGATTCCAGACAAGTCACCAAGGAGATCCCCAAAGCAATCGCCAAGGCAGAGGCGCAACCTGAGATCTACAGGTTCGGGGGAAGAGTAGATAATATTTTTAAATTAGGGTATTTTGTTTCATTTTTTTGTCAATCATATTTCATTGTCAGAAAAAAAAATCATATTTATCAAAATAAATATTTTTTCCCCCAATTCATAATGCATTAGTTAATCATTTAATAGTGGTGGCCATGTTCACGGCAGTGTGAGCAAATGCCAATGAGTTGACGAAGAACTGCTCATGTTGAGTATGTATACCTGAAGAGCTTAGCTTCTAGATTTTCAAACCTGCTGTGGCTCTTTTTGCAAAAAAGATTGTATTTCTTGTACATAGCAGTAATAGTCCTGTTTCAAGAAGCTTAAACTCAATTTGAGTGTGTGTAAGATCCCACCTCTTAGAGACGGAGTGCCCCTCAATAGTGAAAGTTTTGTAAAAGATTTTGTTTGACACTTGTAATGTTTACTGATGGTGGTTGGGAACAAAAAGTTGTTTTTTATTAGCCATTTTTTAAAATTGCATTGTTCCATTTTCAAAAATATTGTTTCCCATCTAAAGATTAGCACAAAATAGAACTAAATTATAATTGCCATTTCTTTTTTCAAAGCGGCTTGTAAGATATATTAATTTGTCTTATAGATTTTGTTAGTTTTTTTTTTAATTGTTCATTCCAATCTTTTCAGAAGAATGAAAGTTATTTTGTGAAAAATGGTAAAATAAATTTTTATTTCTAACTTTTTCTATATTCTTTTAAATTTGTCTCAAGTGTGATCTGTTGTCTTGGAAACAGGCTCCTTAATATTTTTTATCACTATATCATAACTGTACACAGCAATATCATATAGAATAGGACTGCGATAAAGCTTTTAAATAAAATTCAAAATACACTAACAAATTGATTAGTGAGAACAATAGCTTAAATATAAAGCTCAAATTTATTGTTCTCACACAATTTATTTGTGATTTTACTGTACACAGCAACCTCTGGATAAACTTTAAATGCTCATTATTGGGAGCTGTATAGATTTAATTGTTCTCATTGGTAAGATGCTATTGTTTCTATCTTATATTCCTTAGTTTCTTGGAATAAGTTGTGACAAAAAGAATATTTTTTTAAAATTTTATAAATGGAACTGTTGTCAGTTTTATACTACTACTATTACTATACAGTTGAAATAAGTGAAGACATAAAAGTAGTTTTCTAGTCGTGCTCATTTTTTGAGTTTAATTGTATAAAAGCCATGATCACAAAATATTTTATTTGATATATATGAATATGGTAATGTTTATTTACCAGCATGTCATAAATTATATCTGAAATAAACATATTTTTCACAATACACTTTTGGAATTGACCAAAACAAGACAATATTATATGGGTTCCTTTTAAGTTTAAATTACTTGCACATTTAAAGTAAAATTATTCTACAATGACTAGGATTTGTGCCATCCTTGCTTTTTTTATGGTCCAATGCTCACAGAATTCACATAGTTTGACATTAATTAAACCCCATGGTTAGTTTGGTAAATTCTTTTATAGTTAATTCCTTACCTAAAGACCATACAAACACAAGTAAAAAAGATTATAATTACAGTATTGCAAAAGTATCTGATCCCGTAACTTGAATTGTTGAGATCTAATTGTTGAACCATCTTAGTCTTGCTGTAGCATAGCAATAACTACGTTTTCAAAAGTTCTGTAAAAAAAAATGTATTTATATTTTTGTTAATGCTGTAATTCATATTCTTTTACATTACAATTACATTACTTTGAAATTCCACTAAATAGGGATGTTCATAATATGGCGGAAATCTATTAATATAAATATTATATCTAAATTTATCTTTTGTAAGGACAAATTCATAAAAAAATACAAGTCAATACGTGAATGTAGGTATATTGTGAATGATTGATCTTATCAGCTAATTTTTAATTCTTCGTTAATTTAAGACAGCCTATTGGACTTGCAAAATAAAAAACAATTTCATAATTTTACTAAGCTAACAATTTTGAGAACATAGTGATCTGACTGTATTTATACCTCAAAACTTTGCTCCGCTAAAATGTAATGAAAAAAATAACATTACAAAATGAGCTTTGACGTTTTCCGGTTTTAGAAATGAAGAACCCTATACACAAATATTTAAATCTGAGAGTGATGTACTATCAATGCTGACTAAATATATATGAACCTAAAACATTTGCTGCAAATACAAACCAGCACTATAAAAAAACAAAGTATAGTAATAGAGAATTCTTACTTTGATGTAATATTCTCTCCGGGTTTGTAAAATGGGTTGCAAAGCATATCTACATATGCATTGTGTAATTTCTTAAACATCTGTGGGGAAAAGGAGCAATAGAAAAAGAGAGATTAATCAGTTAAAAAATTATTTCCATAAACTATTGAATTGTAACTTCACATAGAATAGTATAGGACTGCAATAAAGCATTTAAATAACATGTAAAAGATGTTTCAGCTAATGCCTCTGTCAGTACAAACTTACACAAGTATTAAAATTATATTTACATTATGTAAGACATTCTGAAATTTATATAAAAAATAATTAAGTAAAACAATACACAGGATATAAGAAATGGGAGGACGTATCAAAAGGTAATTACAGTTACAGTGAAAACCAGTTATTGCGAATTTGGTTTAATCCATTTGCAGCCAACGTTGTATAATGTATTTCCCATTTAGATTTTTGGGGTATTTTTCGCATACAAAATGCCAGTATCAGTAACTGCAATATCTGAAATCTGCGCATGATCTGCACTGATGAAGTGTTTGAGACAGAACATAGGGCCTGTTTAATTAAATTTTACAGGTGTTCTTTAAAATGACATGTCTCCCTGAGATTTGCATAAATCACATTGTGTTTTGTGCAAGTAAAACCATCTTTTATTATTAAATGTTTTAATATCGAAAGAAATTCTGCCAAAAATTGTTTTACTCACTGTTCTTATTTCATTATCCCTAAGTGATGCATTCAAAGAGTCAACAACAATGACAAATTTAACTTTAGTATTGGTGACATAGCCATATCTTAGTACTGTTAAGAAAAAGATCTCAAACTTTAGAGTCCATGGCACACAGTAAATTGTATATATTGCTCAACATCTTAGGATTTAATCACTTACCAGTAATGAGTAATGTAAAGAAATTTACATATTTCTCTAAAACTCAATTTATTTGGTCTGTCAAATAAATTGAAAAAAACATTTTTAATGAAATTTTATGTAGACTAAAACAAGCAAATGTTTTTTTTAATAATTATGTTTTTAAATGTACAGTGTGCCTAGTTTAAAATCTTCTGAATGGTCTGTTTAAGTGATTCAGTTAACTCCTTTTCTTTTTTAAAAAATTGGCATAGGGAAGAGATGGACAACTGCACCAAGCCTCATTTTTTGTCTTTTTTTGTTTAGAATTAGAAGCATCAAATTCTGCAAACTTCAGAATTATTTAATGACAAAATTTGGCCCACCCCTGGCTACACCAGTGAGTATTATAAGCTGGTTCAACCTAAGAATTGAAATTTATATTGTTACCTAGCTGACCAGCGTCGTAGCATATGCCGCTAATGATTTAGTGACGGGTGACATTTTATGAAAGTAATAGTTGAGGAGAGTGTGTGACTACTTTTAAGTCACTGAGCATAACGGAGAGTACAAGTTATTATGCCAATGTTGAGAAACAAAGCTCACAGCCGTGTTGCGAAGTCATGTTCGAAAAGAAAGTCGGAAATGAATGGGCTCAAACACAAACATTTTTAAAAATTAAAAAAGTAATGTCTTAGTCTTAGCTGTGGCTTGAACTTACAACCTTCCGCGTGTTAGCCGAATGTCATAACCACTACACTACGAAATACATGTTATTCTGAAAGAACAAAGTAATTGACCTCAACTGAACGCAACGTTGGTCACGATGACCCCCCACCCTGTGCACTACCTTTTCTTGCCAGCTTATTGGTCGTGGTGTTAGACAGCTTGCTTGGTTGAACCATGAGGAGAATTATATATATAACAATATGTAGTATTTTAAAATCTAATTTCTTTTAAAAGGATACACTTTATAGTCTTCAGTTGGATATAAAAGACCAAGGTATAATTCTCTCAAATCATTGGCATTTTTACCAACAGAGCTTATCTTCTCCTCAACAACATCTAAAGAAGTATGCACTGTGTAATAAAACTTGAGTTCATTGTCAGTAGTAACCGTTTTAATAAATAAAGGGTAATTCTGAAATAAAGCAGTTGTATAATAATATTTAATTTATAGATAAACATGAACTGAAACAAAAGACAACTTAGAAAAAAATTCAATTATGCTATATCACTGGTATGTTTTTCTCTCAGTCCAAGGCAGTTACACAATTTTGCACACAATTTATTGATTATGTGTTGCCATCTAATGCATCTATTGAACACAGCTAACACTAACAGTGTAACAGCCAATGTAAACATAAAACTAGAAAATAACTATTAATGGGTCCATAAATTATTTGGTCAATAATTCTCTATTTCAGCATATTTGAAATTAAAAAATCAGTTTGACAAACTGTAATGTAATGTAATGTAATTCCCACCTACCCCCTTTCCCAGTATAACACAAACTAAACTGTGATGCCCTCAACCCTCAAAAACATGGCTTTAGAAAAAAACAGATCAACTGAAACACAATTAATTTAATTAGTTAATTAGTCAAATATAAGACCCACAAAAGGATTGGATTAATAATAATAAAATAGCTAATTAGATCTTTATCTTTAATAAACTCTGTCAGATTTAGGCTGATATTGTCATAGTATAGTGTCATAGCAGATAAGATAAGATTTAAACAGTCATCATTTTATTGATTTATTAAATTATTATTAATAAACAATATTGACCAGTGCCAAAAATTTACCGTATATTGGCAAACAGTGAACAACGCAAAATACGAAGCCATGCGGTTTACAGTGAAAAAGAATACAATACAAAAATGGAGTCAATCATCATCACAGTCCTGTGATTGTTGTGGTCGATGGGAGGACCGCATGAAAACATCAACAGGCAACGATCACATTTGCCTATCTTGAGTGGCAGCCAATAATTCATTCAATCTCATCCCTGTCCATCCCTTTATGTTGTCAAGCCAGCTTTTTCGCAGATGACCTTTTTGCCGGCCCCTTCTACAGTTATGTTGAAGGATGATTTTTTTCAGGGTATAATGTTGCAGTACATGACCGAACCCTGCCATCTTGCATTTCTTAATGTTATAATGGTTTCTTCATTTTGTCCCAGACTTATTCATTGATCTTGTGTTCTAAATAAGAGATCTGGAGAAGATTTTTCCTCATGCATTTGTTTTCAAATGCCTGTAGCTTGATTTCAGTGTTTGCCAGTAGTGTCCAGGACCCACAAAGGACAATAGTTTTAATTATAATGAGATTTCTGTAAATCCTGAGCTTTGTTGGAAGGCTAATGTTTTTGTTGTTCCATATTTTGGTTTAATTCATCATTGCCGACCCAATTCTAGCTCAAATTTCAGCTTCACATGTACCATCTCTAGATTTTATGGCTCCTAGATATTTAAAGTTATGTACCTCCACCAGCTTTTGTTGGTTCATTACAATGTTTGCATACGGGCAGCTGAGGTTTTAACCAATATCTTGCTTTTCTCTGAGCTGGTTTCAATCCCTTATGTACCTGATCTGTTTGTCAGTGAGCTCCTGTAGTTCTTTACTGCTACCAGACAAAAGATCTATTTCATTAGCAAATCTTGGTCTTGCATAAGGGTCATTTGTGGTGATCACTGGGTGCTTCTTTCATGATTTTTTCTAGGAAGATATGGAACAGGATAGGTGAAAGAATGCAGCCCTGGCGGATTCCAATTGTCATTTTGAAGAAGTCCCCTACGCAGCCTTTAAATGAAACTGCACTACTTGCCTGATAGTAGAGTTCTTTGATCATCTTTACCAGCCCTTCTTCAATGTTGAAACTTCTCATAATTTGGCTAAGTTCATTGTGCCATACTCCATCAAAGGCTTTCTTTAACTTACTTTAAGTCCATGAAATTGTGATGGAGTTTGCGTTTGTGCTGTAGATGTTTTTCTATGAGCAAGATACAGCTGATTGTGCTTCTGCCTGGTCTGAATCTGCCTGTTCTTCTGCCAGTAATTCTTCAGTTATTGGCTTTAACCTGCTGAGGATAATTTTTAGCATTACTTTGCTAGGGTGGCTGATAAGGCTGATTGTTCTATATAATATATAATTCTGGCATTGCTTCGTATTGCCTTTCTTAGGTTATGGTATGATTAGCGACAGAGTACAATCTTTGGGCCATACCTTATTTGCAAATTTTTTCTGGCAAGTTTTGTTAGGGCTTTTGTTACTTCTGATCCTCCATGATTCAGCAATTCAGCATGGATGTTGTCAACTCCAGGTGACTTATCCCCTTTTAAGTTCTGTACTGCCTCTTCAACTTTGCTCACCAGCACTGGTGAATCATTAATCTCTCTGTTCTGTTCTTCCTGTAGTATGTTGATTGATTTTACACTTGTACAGTTCGGTGCATTATTCTGTCCATCGTCTTAGAACCCCCATGTTATCAGGAAGGAGCTGACCTTTACTGTCTTCAATAATCAAAGCTGTCACCTGGTGCGTTTTTGTAAGATTTCTTAATTTCTCATACCCTTTCTTAGTATTACTGGCAGCTATGCTATCTTCCACTGTGCGGCACTGGTTACCTATCCAGACCTCTTTGTTCTGTCTCATCTCCTTACTCATCTTTGTATTAATCAGACTGTATTTATCTGCTGTAAACTGATTAGGATTTATGTTTTTTCTTAACATCACATAAATCAAGAATTTTGTTTGTGACCCAATGTTGTTTCTTGCTTCGTTGCCTGCCTATGACTTCTGCAGTTGAAATCAAAATTATTGTTAGCCGAGGCTTCTACATCGTGGTCGGTAGTGGTCAATGCTTCAAACTTGCAACCAACTTCGCCCTGGAATATCTCAATGATTTCCGGGTCTTTTAGTTTGTCTAGATCGAAATGAATTTTTCCTCTATTTAACTTCAGTTTCAGCTCAAGTTTAGTTAGGACTAAATTATGATCACTTCCTACATCTGCACCAGGGAAAGACCTTATTTGTGCTTTATTGAGACTAGATTTGAAATGCCTCGGCACAAAAATGTAATCAATATGATTCTTGATTAAGCCTCCAGTTGATTGCTTGGTGATGATTCTTGATTGCTTGTGTGGATGCAGGGTATTAGCGAGGGTCAAGTAATAACTTTGTGCGAATTCGAGTAATCTCAAAAAATGGGGGCAATAACCTCCAATAATTATAACCATTATTTCAATATTGAAGTGCAGCTTGAGAGTGAAGAATGGCAGATGGAGTTACAGGACCTGCAGTTTGATACCCTACTCAAGAAGAAATACGCTGAGATCGATGGGACAGTGTTTTACAAATTTCTACCTAGTGAAAAATATCCACTTCTGCTTGACTGATCATTACAAATTCTAGCCATGTTTGGATGTGCTTATCTTTATGGGCAGTTTTTTTCACATTCAAATGAAATAAATCCTCAGTGAGGTCAAGAATTACAGATGAGCATCAGCAATCACTGATAAATATAAAAATAAAAGGCAAAGATTTAAACCCAAGACTGACAACTTGTCTTGTCTTATCTAAACAGATAATCTATACAGAAGATTATTGCATCCATAGACCTTGTAAATCTTTTAGCAAGTGACAGAGCGTTCACAGGCCACTGCTATGAGGGTTCCATGCTATTGCCAGCAGCCTTTGTTTCTCTAACTAGTGTCAGGTATCCATTTGGAGCTGGGTGGACTCAGTCAGGGACACTCTTAGTCCTGGAAACGAATCCCTGCCTTCACAGAGATTTGAACCCGTGACCATTGGTACACCAGCCAAGCACATGCCACTTGACCACTTTTTAACCCAGAAGCGATATAAAAAAATCTTTTGCTGCAAATTAACTTTTCAAAGGTTACAGACGATGTTGGTATTATCCTTTGTGTCTTAAATGTCTTAATTGTAAATTGGCATATTATTAGTGATAAGTAGTAGTTAAAGATGTATGAATTTTTATTTGTTAAATTAGGGTTTGGGTTAGGTTTAGTTATAATTTTGAATTTAGGGTTAGGTTTAGTTTTAGAATTTTAATAGTTGAATTTTCCAATTTCTTTGGTTCCCCGCATATCAACAAAGATGGCGGCCATGTTGAGTGGGAACGTTAAATCGGATTTTACCCAGTGGTTACCATTAAAATCGCGAGTGGTGGCGATTCTAAAAGATATTTAATTTAAATTATTTTAATTTTAGGTAGTTTATTTACTGTAACTCAATTAATTACATTTCACTAATGAAATTCAGCAAAAAAAATTGGAGAACATAGTAATGTTCAACATCCAATTATCTTTAAAATGATATATCACACAACCAATTTCATCAAGAAATTACACAGACAAATTTCAGTTATCTTTAAACACATGCACATTGTTTACATTTGTAAGTGGACAAAAAGTTGAACAAGGGGCGTATAACTCAGCAAAGATTTTTCACAAAGTGAATAATGATTTATCCAAGTACACTTATTAATTGGGAATGTACAATGAGATTCAGCCGTTACTATTAATAAATTAATATATTAATTATCAAATACTAATAAATGTGTCATTTTTTGCTTACAATACTACTACCACTACTACTACTAAGTCTACTACTAGTCTGTCCTGAACTGACTGACACTGACATTACTGACAATATTAGTATTAGTCTGTTAATTAGTTTTAGTATTAATGTAACTGTAAGTAATTGCGCTACTTTAATCTATGAGTTTAAATACCCATTTTATGAGTTCCAATTATTAAATGAAGACAGTTTGTAATTTAAAATTATAATGCAGCCAATTATGCGTTACCTCCTTTGCGATTACAGCCACACACACCGCCATTATTTGTTTAGTTTACTTGCTGATTGCTAGGCCCAGGTGCCATTTATCTGCCCTTTGACTGAGGCAGTGTTGCAAACTCAAGATGCCAATTTTTCCCAGACAGGAGCAAAAAAATTCCCAAATTAGACTAAAAATGCCCACATGCATTAAATTCCATAAATCATAAATCCTGTTGTCAAAGCATGGACAAACCTAGCCAACACGTAAATGAAGTTATTAAAAAATAAAACAAAGCCTTAGGTTTTATAAAAATAAACTTTAGGGCCGTCCATAAATGACGTCACGCACCTGGGGGGGAGGGGTCTCTCTTTTGTGACGATGCGTGACCTGGGGGAGGGAGGGGGGTTGAAGAAATGTGACGTCACATCGAGAAAGGGTAACTTTAAATAAATCTTCCACTGAAATATTTGGTCACGGGGCCGTCCATAAATGACGTCACGCGATTTTGGCCGATTTTTTACCCCCCCTCCCTACGTCACGCGTCGTCACAAAATCGTCGACCCCCCCTCCAAAAAGTACGTCACAAAACTTTGACCCCCCC
>MUZC01000830.1:1051137-1066399 GCA_002072015.1 Radix auricularia | reverse complement strand
TTAATTTGTATGCATTAAAATAAAATATAATCTAGGGCTATTAACACATTTCGTTTTTTGAAGGCCGGTTAAACGGTTTGAAAAAACGGACCGGTTCAATACGATAACTAAATCTTAAAATTGTTAAAGTTTATGTTAACATTACTGTTAACCCAAAAGTGGTGGATTCTAGCGAATTTTCTATGCCAACAATAATTCAGTTTACCCCCAAGAGTTCCCTTTTTACCTCAAATGAGATAATTTATCCCTGTTTACCGACCCTTTGGTTAAACAGACCGATAGCGGTAGCCATGTATTTTTCATTAGTTTATAAATTCGTCAAGAGTCAAGAGAATGCAACAATTTAAACACGCCTCGTCCATTGGTGAAATTATATTTACAACTCTTGTGTGACGTAGTTTTACATGAAATCCTGAAGAAAAAAGAATTTAAATAAAAAAATAAAATAAAAATAATTAAAAAAACGTGTGAGCTTCGGAGTAAAAAGTTACGATAATTGGATATTTTAATAATGTCATAGCATTTTTTCAGTCCTCAACTTGCAAGAATAACTGTATTTTGCGACGCACAAGATGACACCCTAAAAATACTTTCCTGCACAATGTGGGGTTCGTACAGTATTAGCCATTTACCTCTTCCAGCGCATACCTAATAATTTTTAGAAAACATGAGATATGATATCAATGTGATAATTTTAGATCAAATACCTTTGATGTGCATATACTTAGCAGGAAAACTGTCATTGGAAGATCGAAATTAATTTGAGGAATTGTCTTGTATCTAAATATTCTAGGTCTATCAACAATCCAATGATCCTTGTAATATCAATAGCCACATTAGCGAGCTTAATCGCGAAGGTTAATCACATCAATTGGTTTTTGACAATACCGCTGCTTGCTCGTTAGCTGTCTTGCTATGCCTTGGCAACTAAACATTTTTTTTAAAATGCAATATATAAAACAAGCCGAATTCATACTTAATCTTATAGGGCTTTAAGCTGTGTAGGGGCTCATTTTCCTATCAATGCATCAAATCAGTACAGAGAAAATCATGTAAAAACGGAAAAGAATGCAATGGTACCTGGTGAAATGGAAAAATTCTTGCCGGTCGTCTGATAAGAAAAAGTTTGAGAATCACTGGCTTACAATTTATTTAATGTCTTTTACGTGTGTCACAATATTAAAATGTATACCTACACTAAATAAATACTTAAATGATACAAAAAAGATTTGAAACATACTTATTTTCAAATAGAATTTTTTTTTTTAGCGGGCGGGGGTCAAAGTTTTGTGACGTACTTTTGGAGGGGGGATCTACGATTTTGTGACAACGCGTGACGTAGGGGGGGAGGGGGTAAAAAATCGGCCAAAATCGCGTGACGTCATTTATGGACGCCCCCTTTTACAAATGTAATAAAGATATAGAATCTAAAACTAAAATGCTACCTCAACCTGGTGAGACCTATACTAGAATATGCATCTTCTGTATGGGACCAATTCACCAAAGAAAATATTGATAAACTCGAACAAATTCAAAAAAGAGCTGCCAGATTCATTACTGGAGAGTATTCAAAACTCACAAGAGTAACACCATTAGTTAAATCATTAAACCTAGAAACACTGGAGGATAGAAGAACCAAGAGTAAATTTAATGGTAATTATACATAATAAACTGTTAAGAAATGTAGATCTATTTTAATCTAATTCGAAGACAAAATTGTTTGAATCGATAATAATTTATTACATTTCAAATACTTCATTTGTCGCTGACCAAAACTTAAACTGCTGCATATTTCTTTAATTAAAATTAAATATTCATTTTTATTTTATTATAAATTATATATCGTTTAAATTTAAATGCAATGGTATATTATTATTACCGTATTGAAATTATATTAAATTAAAATGGCTATTTTTTTTAAGCTGATGATTTCGAATTATTATGTCAATAATGTCCTTTTGCAAATCTGCATAATGAATTATTTATTTATCAAAACTTAACATTTTATGTTTTATTCATTCATAAATTAACCATTTAATTTTAATATTTGTCTTTGTACTTTGTCTTGCCCTTTGAACATATTTTGTGTGTTGTTAGTATTTATTGTATGTTTCTTCTTCTATTTCTTAAGTGCCTTGTACTTGTAGGCTACAATCAATGCTCTATCTTTTTTATGAATGCTGAGACTGAGGTTTTGCCAATGTATCGGTGACGCTGATACTTTGCAGCGCTGACCTCGGTAGCAGGCCTAATCAGTGGTGACAATGAAAGGTTGTCGCCTCAAATGATCTTATTGTATTAAATTGTAAGTTTGTTGCAGTCCCACTCGGCTCATGAATTGTGGTCTTTTGTTTATTAACCTGAACTTACTTTCAAGACCTCATCTTTGTCCAGACGGAATGGGTTTTAGACTTTCACTGGAGCCGTGGCCCGTGGACAAGCCCATTATTTATTAAAATTTATTTTGAATGGCATTGAATTGATTGATTTTTATAGTGATAGTGATAGCCTAGAGATGAGACCGTCGTCAGTTATTATTTCAAACCTTATGCCAACACTTGGGTTTGTTGGTTCACCGAAAAAACGGCCCCCACAAATGGGTTTCCGATAGAATAGCCTTTGACTAATAATTAATAATATAGTAGTAATAATAAAAAATACATTCAAATATTACATAATTTTCAATCTCAAAAGCTTAAAATGCAATTTTAACAATTTGTCTAGGGCCATTTGTCCAGGCCGTTGTGACGGGTGACCCAAAAACTAAGTGTCTGTATGGGCTCTGGAAAAAGCGTTCTACCCATTGCTGGAGTGCCTCTTACATATTTATGATCTTTTGTGTATTTGGTTCTGACTCCAAACACATTATCGTTAAGATTGAGTTGACAAAGCATTAGCGACTGTCAATAAATGACTTCACGCAATGAGGAGGGTTTGGGGGGCACACATTTGTGATGAAGTGTGACTGTACTCCTAGTGCCCACTCTACCATGGAGCATATTCCCGTTAAAATTTTATGATTGAGCTGACTGATGGATCTTGCACACAAAATCTTCCTTATCCAAAAAGGAATGTTGTAACGTTCTAATCTTTCCAGGGCGTGATCTATGGTTCTATAACATGGCTATCTAATCTGAGTCTGACCAAACTTGTGACTATCTTCCAGTTCTGGGTTGGACAATTTCCCCACACATTACCACATAAGAGATTGTCTAATGCTGAGCCATGATACAGGCCATCAGTGCCCAAGATGTACGTTAAGTGACCACTCAAAAACAATGATCAGTTTTTTTGGTAATCAGTCCCAAATACCATCAGTATAATTCACTGATGCTTAAAACTGAAAAGGTTTAAAGGCTTTGGCTATATCACATAGCCCCTTATCATCAATTTCATTTTTGTTAATATAATTCTTATATTTTACAACTACCACTAAACCAGATTACATAATTTTAATGCATTCAAATTGAAGTATTTTTAAAACTAATTCTTCTTGTAGTTAAAAGTTAAGTAGACATGAATTTTGGAATACATAATCAAAGTTACATCACTATTGAGGTAGTGTCATTGATCCGAGTGACCCTAATGAGATAACTCAAAATAACTTAATAAGTAACATTGTAAGGTATACTGACATCAATTGAATAACCCTGACAACTAACAAGTGATACGACTGGATTAGTGAAATGTCTGTATTTGTAAAAATGACCAGCTTTAGATTTTTAATATTTGCAACTGTGTTATCAATTTATTAATTTACATTTTGTTTTTCTTCATTTCTGAAAAACATTTCAAATACATGTATATTAATAATTATTAATATTAAGATGCAGCCCACTCTTGGTAACTTTTAGGTAATGAGAAAATAACTCATCTTTACAAAATAAAATACAACTATTCTTAATTAATATTTGAAAAACTGACAATTTTGTAAAAAGGTTTTAAGAACAATTTTATTTTAAAGTAATATATAAAGAAACAAAACAAATTTGTATTTACTTCATCCATTCAATGTTGTGTATTAATCAAGGCAGTCACTCACTGAATTAAATTATTATATGTTAAACACATTTTTTTGAGTCTGAATAATTTTGTTGATTTTATAATTATAACAAAAGATGACAATAATTTATAATTTTACACAATAGATTTTCCTTAGAAAAATATATAACAAAATTAGATATGCTTTAATGTTAATGCATTAAAAATTGTATATACTGGTTGCCCTTATTTAGTTATCGTTTTCCCAAAAAATCAAAATTTTTCAAATTATGTACATCAGTTTATTATCCATTTTAATTTTAGGTGTGTTTTTTTTTAAAGCAAGCACCTAAATAAATTAACATTTTTACAGCTCGGCTCCTAATAAAAGTACAAACATACCAGTACACATCTTTTTACAATCTTATACTTGTATAATACAAAACCTATTTTCTTTACTTCTGGGATTTCAAACTTAAGCTCTATTTTGCTTTGCAACAGGGCATTAGTCAATTAAATAGGAACCCACCATTCTTCAGGACTGAATGATGGTATTTTTTTAATGTTGATTTATTTTTAAATTTTAAGCAAATATATATACTTTAATTTAGACAGAAAAGCATTGACAAATTGATTTTACATCTAAACCAATAATTACAAGCAGGAGTTGAAAAGTGCCCTGTTTTATTTTATTGAGGTTATAAAATCAAAAGATTTTATATTGTTTTATATATGCATGCTTATAGCCGAAATATATGTGTCCTTCATATAAAACCATTGATATTTTAGTTAAGTGCCTCCATTTGAAATTATTGCAAACTTGTAAGCTTTATTATCAGTTTCGTATTAATTTCAGACACCATATAAAAAATCAAAATGAAAGAGCATCAATAAACCTTACAGGATACACATTAGGCCCCCTTTCCTCAACCCTCACTGCCAGAATGGTTAGCAACCACCTCTCAATGCCAACACCAGATGTAAAACAGATCCTCCAGCAACTTTGTAATCACTGGCAGTTTTTTCATCATTCCTGTCAATAAAAGAACTGTAATATCAGCAAGAACCCATTTCACACAGTGCAAAACTTTTCATATTGATTTGACAAACATTTCATGAAACATTTACTTCATTCATCAATAAAACATTTCACGCTATTAGGGTGGGATGAAAAACTATATGAACAACATTAATGTTTATGATAAAAATATTAAAACAATTTAAAATATACAGGACAGGTCTGTTTGTAACTCAATAATAAATCATATTCACAAATCTATTTAAAAAAATTAAAATTCATATCTACTTAAGAGATAAAATTTGGTCAAATCATCTGACAGGTAGGCCTGTCAACGGGTACCCGGGACCCAGGTAACCGATGGCGAGCAATTAGTAAAATGACGCTCGGGTGACAGTGAAAATGTTACTGCAATATCTTGACTACCAGTGTTTAAACTGTGGCTCTTCTGTGTTCAAATTTCGCCTCACGAATAATTTATTAAATTAAAACTTTTCTTTTCAAATAAATACTGTGAAATACATATTAACATGAAAATGCTTTAAAAGAAATAAGTGTTAAAGGGAAATAAAACACGGTCCCGACAAACTACAAAGTATTTTGATATACTTTTTTTCCCAGGAACATGAAACAAAAAGGTTTTAGGTCTTTGAATTGTTCCAGTAAGGAAAATAGAACACAATGCCGATAACTACCATTAACTAGGAAGGCTTTGCTTTGAAATACGCCGCTCATCCTTGTTACCGATTGAGCGAACCAATGTTGTTTATCTAATCCTCCCCCCCCCCACTCACACGTATCTCCACTCCCATCCCCACCAAATACTTTAAAAAATTATTTCCATCATTGAATGATTTTCACGATTATAACAAAACAAATGGTGGGGGTGGTTCCGTCCACTCAGTATGACACAAAATAGGACACAAGAGCGCTAACTAGGAATGGCTAGAAATGACATTGGCTTTGAAATACGACGCTCATCTTTGTTACCAATTGAGACGCACCAATTTCTTTTATATAACATATGTCTCCAATCCTATCCCCACCATACTTTAAAAAAAATAAACACCTGCTATATTCTGGGTGGTCGTTTTTTAATTTGTTATTTTATTTTTATTTTTTATTTATAAAATCATATTTCAATCATTGAACAATCTTTACTGTATAACAAAAATAAATGCTGGGGGATGGGTCCACCAAGTAAGGGCAAGTCCTGAAAAGTTTAGTTAATTAAAGCAGTTGTCAGCTACAGCTATGAACTAGAAATAACCCGCAATGTCATGATACGATTAGCACACCCCTGCTCATTGTTTTTACACCACTGTACTACAGTAGTATTTTAATGTCATCATTTGACAATCGTTGACACATTACATCAAAATTTGCATTTTCACAATAAACAAAGCAGTAAAAGGCTAATGGTAGTAATAGCGGGCACAATGACGAACATTTGAGCATTTCGCACGGGTAACCCGGGCAGCATTTTTCAACAATATTGACAGCCCCACTGACAGGTTTGATGAATTTTGAATAAAATTGATGTTCATTATTTTCTTATATTAAATATAAGCAGATCATTCATTAAGATAGTTAACTTATACTTCTTATTAAAAGCTTTTACTCTAATTATTTATTACATTTGTTTTCCACTGAATATAAGTCGTTGCTGTTGTGGGGGAATGCCTTCCTTTTCTTCTACCCTTTCTTTTATCCTCTCAACCTGCACAAAAAGAAAATATATGTGCACAATTTACAAAATTGTGGCTATGTTTTAAAAGATTTTTTTAATGTTCACTAACGTGTGTGTGTGTGTATATATAGACACACACACATATTAATTCATCTTAAATGTTTCATAATTTTTTTATTATCTTTCTTTGGTTTATTTCGGCACAATATTTTTTTAATTTGCAACAATCACCTTATATAGTATATATCCTTCACTTTTTGAAAATAAAAATCACATATTAAATTATATCATTACAAAATGTAAAAAAAAACATCTGAAGTAGGCTAACATGATAATTAAAAAGGTTTATTTTATTTTCAAGAGTTTATAATTTTTAGGAAAAAATTAATCAATTTTAAAACTAAAAATTATTTTCTGGCAAGCAATTAGTTACCTTGTCTGTAGGCTCTATATCTATTTCAATCTGCATGAGAAATATATAAATAGAACAAAATTAAAATGTAATTATTATAACATTAAAAACACAACACCATTATTCATTTCTTTTTCTTTAAAAAAATCCTAATCTCATATTTACCAGGCAGAGCTCTTCATGCACGCATAATTTTTTTTTAAAAAATTAATTTTAAGATCTAGTCAATTAATCTTATAAATTTTGATAACCTAATACTGATTTTCAAGATGTCTACTTCAAAAGACAGATAAGCACTTTAAAATCTCAGGACAGCACAGCTATAAATACATACCTCTTTGCCAGTGAGGGTCTGAAAAAATAACAACATAATAATAATAATAAGGTTGTTAAGACAGCTCAATTTAGAGAACCGTTTAACTGTTAAAAAAAAAAAGACTATGTTTTGTGAACCCACAACAGAAAGCATCCCCCATGTTGTCTGATTTCACATCCAAGCGCCTATTATGTACCGACGCTGGCGTTCCCCTCTGCTGTGCTACCGTCAAAACAGCGAATTAAAAAAAATCATTCCAACAAAGAAGTAAACAGTAATAACTAATATTTAATTTTATGTATTAAAACGACATGTCATTAAAATGCTGTCAAGTCATTTCATTAGTGAGGACTGGTTAATTTTTTTTTAAAAAGACAGTTTTACTGCCCGTTTCGTATTTTTCCTAAATTTTTTGAGAACCAAAAAAGTGAGTGTGTACAGCATCAATTTTTTCCCTCGCACCATCTAATGGTGACTTTAAAGAACATGGGACGTCACCACCCGCTTGTGTTCAGCTCTGATGCGCTGTGCTCCTTTCCAACGCACACAAAAGGAATTTTTAGAAAATAACAAATTTTATCTCGATGCGTTAATTTTAAGTCAAATGCCTTTGAAAACTTTCAGTAAAAGACCAAACTCGAATTTGAGGATCGATTAATCGCCCGGTATCTTTGTGTCTACCAAATGACTCTCATAATATAGGTACTTCACTAAGCGGCGAGAGCCGATCAATTTTTTGGATGCGGGGAAACTGAACAGACCCGTGACCAGAGAAGGCTGATAGGTCACGGGGTCATATGCTTTTATACTTTCCTTGTTTTTATAAGAAACATACTATAATTTCATAGTTTTCTATTTGTTAGCACATGGACACGATCATTGCCATCTTGAATTTTTTTAAAAGTAGGGTATTTAGTGTTTGTATTACTTTACAAATTCTTTGTTTATAATTATTTTCTTTTACTTACAATTAGTTGGGTCAAATTACTTTTATTCTCTCTTGATAAAGTCTTTTCATTTAACTGATTGTCATTTAAATAAAATAGTGACAGTCGTAATATAAATAGTAACAGTCCACAACCTTTGCTGTTGTTCACATCAAACGCGCACTGTGTGCTAGCTCACAGTGCTAGCTCTCGTACAGTACCTAGACAACTATGCAAATTAAAATATATCATTCCTTAATCGTAGGCGAAGTTCATTAATAGTGATGACGTGTATATTATTTATATATCAAAATATGGAGCAATCGATTTGAAGTCACTGTCGCTCGCTTTAGGCTGTTAGTCTCATATGCTACCCTGCATCTTAACCGTAACACAACAAAACAAAGTCCAGGTAATAAGCTTATACGGGCTTATTGAATTAGCGGTTAAGCGGTCCTGATTAAAACGGACCGGTCCTGATCTGAGGACCGGTTAACTGTTAACAACATTAAATAATAGTCATTTAAAACAGGTTTCAAGAGTAATAGAAATAACAATTGAGTTAAGCTTAAAGATTAAATTAGCTTATAATTTATATTTAGCTGACTTACATTTGAAAATTTTGATAATGACACTTCCATACATTAAAAGTACGACTGTTATCGATTAATTTAAATTTATTCGTTAACTTTTGAAAAATTACAGAATAATTAATCGATAATTTTGATTATGCTAAAAATAAGATGTATGATGTCATTAAACTGAAAATTTCAAGGGAAGTAAGAAAAACAGGCAAATAATATTTTTGAAATTTACATATTTTTTATAAGGGCTTATTTTAAAGTTTATACTTACAAAATCTTTGTTTTAAATGGAGAAGTTTGTATGTAAAAAAAAAAAGCAAACTATTATTAATCATTAACAATTAATATTTTATTGATAAATCTGAACAATTATTTAAAACAACCTCTTCAATTTAATCGTTATTTTATTGATTAAAATATTTTTAATAGATAAAATTTTTTACGGATTAATCGAGAAATTAATAATTTCTGCAGCCCTAATTAAAAGGCATAAGTTGTGTTACATGCAACGGTAATTAATGTAATTTATCGATCATTTTTCTATTTTCCTTAAACACATGTAAATATTCATATTCACACAGACTTTTACAGTAGATTATGTGCAGCGCCACAGGGAGTTAGCATTATGGTCTTTGGCTATTTAGCTATTTACATTACATTTTAAATAGAGTTTTTCCATCAGTGAATGGCCTTAGCAATATGATTGATTAATTACCAAATTTAATTTAAAATTAGTTCAACTCAAATAAGTTAATTTATTTTTTAAAAACAAAATTTATTGTCAAAGTACCCAGGCCTAGCCTACAAAATAGTGTAAGAGGTAAACACTTATTTTTAGCGCAATTTAAATTTTTGGTTTTTATAACAACAACAAAAATTAAAAACTTACCTTTACTAATTTAACGTTTAAAGCCCCACATTGCGATCAACCGGTTATAAAATTTTGAAAATTGCGTAAAAATTATTTTAATTATAGTCATACTGACTTCATCTTCTAGGATAAGAATGGTTATTTTATGTATCTAAATGACCGTCTTGACTGTAATATTGATTTTACCTACAGTTTAGTACTAGTATTATGTTTCTAAAGAGAGTTCTATCGAGGCGCGCTTTACAGCGATTTGGTAATAGCGACTAGGTGGAGATTTACAACGCTTTGTCAATTTAAACATTAAACACTTAAATCGTGAATAAAAAAGTATAATAATATAATATAAATTACAATACTTTACAACTATATTATTGAACTAATTCCATAAGATCATCTTTAAAGTTCAATTATCAAAAATTTTAATATTAAAAGTCAAAATAATTTAATATTTTATAAGCATCGGTGACCTGCCCCATTAAAAGGAGCCGTGTCACTTCATAATCATGAATTGTTTATTAGTGCATGGTAAAATTACTAAAATTATTTTTAAAATGTTCTTCACGTCCTAGCTCATTGAAAATGGGCACACACATCAATAGATAGTTTAAGCAGGACAAGACTTAATATGAAAGATAAAGACTGAATTTCTGCAAAAGTTTTTGAGGTGAAGATGGCCTATATTGCGTATATAAGCTTTGATACAAATTACTATGATTTAGAGCTATTAGAATGTAGGCCGACAAGTCGCCAAAGGCTGCAGACCAGAAAAGGGACTGAAATGTGTATGGAAAGTAACTAGTTATTAATAGTTTTACACCCTCATCGGAAAATAAATAACTCAAATCCTCCTGCGCCAAAATTAATTTCCGATACAAAAGCCTAGTAGTCTCCCTTGTCATACCAAAGTACCTATTTAAAATAATAAAATTTAATGACTCTAACTCTAAATCTAAAGTTAAAATGTGCTAAAATTAATTAAAATAGGGATTATTTTGTAACAAGTTGAAACAAGTACTACTAATAGTTTAAATGACAAATAACTTTTAAAATTTTAAACTTAAATTATTAATCTTAAGAAAGTGATAAAGCAAATTAAAGATGCAGTTCAGGGAGTGAGTCTTTTCAATGGCTCAGTGGTAAAAGACGTAGTTCCGTAGTTTGAGAATGGAATTTGAGTGGTTAAGTCTAAGAATTAAGATTTTTCATTTTATTTTTAGTAATCTAAGAATGGCTTTAGAAGTTAGGGCTGAACGATGATTATCATAAGGACTACGGATGCTTAATCAAATTATTTCAGTTAAGAAGCATCTGGACCATAATGGGTTGTTTTTTTTTAAACAGCGCATAGTTTTTACCTTAACTTTAATTAGCATCTTTGGAACTGCGTTGGCTTGAAAACGTTTATGGGACTTAAGAAGGATACTTCCGGTGTTCTCTTATTAACTGTCACGGAGCAATAATTGTTGCTAAAGAAGGCAGCAATTAAAATTAAATTATATTTTCTACACAACGAAAAAAACATCCCTCTAATTTTTAGAGCTACATCATATTCTATCGATATAAAAATTAAATATTATCATTTAAGTAATTTAATAAAAATAATTTTGTTTAAGATAAAAATAATAACTGACTGACTAACTAATTTATTATGTATCAAGAAGTAGAAGTATGAGTGTAAGTCTGCAAATTGAAATTTCAAATTTCAAAATGGTTCCAGAGCTTTTTTAGACATTTAATTTTAAAGTACTAATGATTCTTAGAATGTGGACACCAAATGATAAATTTAGGAACAATTGAAGTTCAGATTTTTTCGCCGCCCTAATTAAAGCCTAAATTTAACGTATGCTGTTTTTGAAAGTGAAAGACTATACTATACTATAGACTATACTATTGACTATAACTATATGACTTGGCTATAGTGTCTATATCTGTAACATTATTTTACTTATACCAACTTTCACTTACTCACTATCATTTCAACCATGTATGCAGAGAGCAAAATCTTTTTTTTTTCAAGGGTGCAAAATAGTTTCATCATTAGAATATGGCTATTAGTAGTAGACAGCAGTGCTCGATTTAGGAAAAAACCAGTGCCGGGGATGATTTTTTTTTCTGCTGAGCCGGGGATAAATGCGTTTGTTGTTAATGTTATTGATGATGTTGTTGATGACGTTATTTTTATTTTTGTCGTTGATATTGTTTTTTATATAGTGGAATTTACAGTTTTTAGTAGCTTGTGTTGTTGTTGGTGTTGCTGCAGAAGATGATGTTGTAATTGATGCAGTAGTTGATGTTTTAGATAAAATTGTTGTAGATTTAGTTATTGCTGATGGCGTTTGTTGTTCATGTTATTGATGATGCCGTTTTTGATGACGTTATTTATGTTGCTGTCGTTGTTGTTGTATATTTGAAATTGGTCTAATCAATATTATTCTAAACAGTTATTTGCTACAAATCAAAACTATTTAAACAAATTATGGAGCTGTTCCATAACTTCGTCTTTTGTTGGTTTTCCAGAAGGTAGGTCGTTAGCAGAATGCCTTCCGTCTTTTAACCACTTTGTGGCATACAACCTGGCATCAAAATGTAGAAGTGGTGGACCATTCATTTTAATTAAAGCAAGTGATTGATAGTTTCAACATCTAATGAATTCCGAAGAGATGTGTGAGTTAAAATCATCGCGCTGAATCCTCGCTCACAATCAGCAGTAGATATTGGCAGAACATCTAATCTCTTGTACAAATCATTAAGGTCTGCATCAGCATCATGACCATCTTTTTTCATGCGAAATTGGTATACTATGGCTGAAGTATGACGTGCTTCAATTTTCAAAACTTTTTGAAGTTCCATAATTTCACGATCTCCATACAACATTAACTCTTTAACTCTTCTGTGTTTTTTGGCCAATTTGCCATACATAAAACTTCAGCATGTTACAACACTAATGTGCTGTTGTCAAAATGGGAGGAGATGTTGTCAACCAAACTTTGAAAAAACTTTTTCTTAAAATTGTGAAACTTTGTTTGTTCCGCTTCTGTTGGTGGCATAAGCTTGATTTCTTTGAAAGTACTTGTGCAAGAAAACTCCTTTAAAAAATCCTGACCACTGACATCATCATATTCTTTGAAGGCTGACAATGTTTTTATAGCATTTGAAATCTCAGCATTTACTGTTATGAAGATGGATTTTTTTGTAAAAATAGTGACAAACTTTTAACAACTTTAAGGGCTTCTTTGATTATTGTTAGTTCGTAAACTAAAATCAATTTCTTCAGTTTATGACTGATTCCACTGCATTTAGTTCTATCTCGAACATGTCTGCTCATATCCAAACTGACTGTTTCAAAATGTTTCACTAAAGCTGGATAGTTTTGCCAGATTGCTTGAGCACTGCGCAAAGAGTATGCCAACCAACGAATATTAAATGTATGACTAATTATTAGTTACTCTGTTTGTACTTCTTTTGCCACAATTTCCAATTGATTTCTATTCTTTGGTGATCGTGAAAAATGCGAATATAATGATTCAGCAAATATCTGAAAGTGTGAGAGTTCTGTTGATGTTTTTAATACATCGTGAATAGCTAATTCCAATTTGTGAGCCATGCAGTGAAAATTAACAAAATCAGTATTTATTTTCTGTTTTAATAATGCCAAAACACCTTTCATTTCACCTTGTAAATTACTTGCGCCATCAGTGCAAATTCCAATAAGTCGCCTTTTCAGTATATCATCTGTAAATCCAAACTTATGTAGAACTTCAAGCAATGAATTTGCAATATCTTCACCCGTTTGACTAGGCAGTTCAAAAAGATCTAAAAACAAATTGTTATTTTCATTGTTACACGCTATTCGTATATAAAGAATTAGACAAGTTTTCACAGAAACTGATATACTTTCATTAAATAATAAGGAAAAAGTTGCTTCAGTCTCAAACAGAATGTATTTTAAAAGCTTTTCCTTCATTTTTATAGAAACAAAAACTATAATATTTTTGCAAGAATGATCTGAAAAAATACACTTCCCTACATCCAGGCCATTCAGTTCCTGAAGAAGCTTAATTTCCGGATGTTAAGTAAATGCACAATCACGCTTAAAAACAGTGTATGCTGTGCGAAAAATACGTGATGTAACTTCCACTTGATTCTGATGTTGAAGATGCCATAAGTTCTCACTTTTTGATAAACTTTCTTCAATCAAGCTTTTTTTCTTCAATTAATTTGATATTTGCACAAATTCCATGTGACACACTTTTAACCATGTTCTGTAATTTTGTCATTGAGTTTTTTAATTTTTTAAAGAGTTTATTTCAAGTATGGAGAGACCTTCAACAAAAGTTTTCTCAATTCGCATTCTTTCTTTTCCATGCAAGCCTAAATTGTTTACTGAAGTACAATATGTACAGATTACTTTTCCATCGGCAGTGGCTTGGAGCCATGGTCTGCTTTTCTGCCATGTTTTGAATCTGGCTAGGGATAGTCCCTCAGGAAAAAATTCGCCTTGTATGGGCTGTATGTTTACTTCATTAATTAATTCATTCAAATTTTTATCGGCATTCAATGTATTTACAGGTTCATTACATGTATTTTGGAAATACTTTACATTTTTTGTCTGATACTGACATAATGAATCTCACTAACTTGCCCTATAACCATGCACTTTATTTGCATCCAACGATGATTGCGTTCTGCATTTCACAACCGTGATGTGCCCAATGCCATGCCAATTGTGTATATCTGTTTCCAAAATATCTGCTGTGGTTCGCACTATTGGTTCATCACACCAAAGCCCATCCAATCTTTGGCATTCTAAATATGCAGTGAAATCTTTATAATCTGCTTTAATTAAAAATGATTCTTCAATGTAATTTGGATGGTTTTCTAAATAAGTCACTGGATCCTTTCTCAACTGCCAAGCATTGTATGAAGATATTTGATTTACACAACTGGATTATTGAAGTTGGTCGATTATGGCGTGAAAAAAACAGTTACCAAATACCATCACTTGGTACATCGACAACAATGCATCCTCGATCTTCAAATATTTTTGTCAGATTTGTTAGAACAACATTGGAGTCCCCGATGCCTGAAAATGAAAACAATACAGTATGCATTACAAATGAATGACTGTCAGAGAAGACACAGTTCTAGAAGTAGGATGGAAAGCCTGTTTTCAGACCTGCCTCTCCAATAAACATAGAATAACACCCCCACACCATACCATCTCTTGATCTATTTAATGGCTTATTTGAGGACCAACTCCTAAATCTGCCCCTGTGTCAGTGTATTGATATCAGCATCACCAAGGACAAAATCATTTTAAATTACATCATTTAATTAAATTTTTATAAGATATGATGTATCTCAGCCTATTGATTCTATCTTTCTTGGCAGCTTATATAACACTGTTTACGAGCTAATAGATTTTTTCAACTTATTATTTTATATTAATAATAATATCAATCAA
>MUZC01000830.1:1013703-1045273 GCA_002072015.1 Radix auricularia | reverse complement strand
GTAATTAAAACAGTCAGATAACCAGCGAACTTCAGTACACATTAGTAACTTTTAACGTTCAAGATTCATATTCGAGCATAAGAAATCAAAGAGATGAGAATTTAATTGACGAGCTTGATAAAATTAAAAACCATTATGGCCAAATCAGAAATATATTTAAGTGTGCGTTAATTCTTTTACTTGCTAGTCTTTCTCGATTAATTCTACAGTGCGTAAATTTCAAGCTTTTCTCACGGAACACCTGGCAAATCTTCGCGGACCACTAGTGGTCCGTGGACCACAGGGTGAGAACCACTGCTTTAAGCCACTCCTTTTTCATGTCTTGGTAATTTTGGTTGCTTTTAGTGTCTTCTCTGGTAGCTCTATTAAAAGAATCGTATTGGTCTCTTACTGCTCACTCCCATCAACTCACAGTTTTTTTAATTAAAAAAAAAACAACACATCAGCAATCCTACATTGTGGATGTGTCATTTATTTATGAGTAGAATGGCGCCCCTTAACGCTCAATGGGGGCGCCTAAATCATGTTTAATAACTGTTTTGTAATAAAGATATGTTCGGAGCTCCAATATTCAATCTCGCAAACGTATTTTGGATACATTAGTTTACATCAATATAAAATTAAATAATGAGTTTTAATACTCATTTTGGCGCCCCCCTAACGTGGCGCCCGGGGGCATTTGCCCCCCCTGCCCCCCTCGCTACGCCACTGGCGCTACTGCCTTCACGTCTAATTGTATGTAATAAAGATAGTCTATACATTAAAAATAATTATTTTTTACACATGATTTTGCTGGTTATAAGAAACATCTTAACAAAAAGTTGTTTTAAACTTCACTCCTGGAAATCAACACAAACATTGATGACGCATTTAGGACCCAAATAAACAAACATTTCGGCATCCATTTATTGAAATTCAAATCTTTTTTTTTAAATTCAGTCTGCTGCAATGTAGATCTAGTTATTTGTGTTTGTGTGGATTCTCAGTTCTGAACAACACATTGAGGTCAAGTTAGATGAAAACTTGTACACCCCCCAACCCACACACACATTTAAATTAAATATAAAGACGAGTGGGGGCAGTTTGTACTTCAGTTATTTCGTGACGTCGTATTGCATGCAAGTACTACAAAGTATGAAATAAATCTGCAAACCATGTCAAACAATGAGAGAAATGAATTTTTTTAACGGACTAAAGCCACAAACGAAATGCAAGCCAACAACACATCATCCAGCTATGGAGCCAGAAGGTGTTGCTGGTAAAAAATGTCAGATACATGTAGAACTATTCTGACATTGGATGAATTCTATAAATGTAGAACTATTCTGAAATTGGATGAATTCTATAAATGTAGAGCTATTCTGACAGTGGATGAATTCTATAAATGTAGAACTATTCTGAAATCGGATTAATTCTGCCTCAGATAAATGTAGAACTATTCTGACATTGGGTGAGTTCTATAAATGTAGAACTATTCTGACATTGGGTGAATTCTATAAATGTAGAACTATTCTGACATTAGATGAATTCTATAAATTTAGAACTATTCTGACATTCAATGAAATGAATGAACTCAGTCTCGTCATAACTCGATAGAAAGCTATTTCTAAAATATAAAATATTCCAGAATTTCCACATCTCTTCCCCAAAACATCGCCTTGATTTTGACGACGACTCTGAGCTCTTAGTCCAAGAACTTTACGATTTTCACACATATGAATATAAGACGAGGAGCAAGGCAAGAAGTGATGACCGTCTGTAGCCCTTTAATACATGGACCTTTTTACCTTGTCCTCGTTTATAGCTCGTCAAGATTACAAAAAAGCAAAATTTGGCGCAAGATTCAGGGATCTCTTATATCAGTGATCTCCAACCCCCTGGCCAAGGACCGATACCGGCCCGTGAATCAAAGGGTACCGGGCAATTAAATAACTGTATATTCTGGCGTATAAGACGATTTCTCAACCCCTAAAAGGTCGGGGTCGCCTTATACGCCAATTGTCTTTTTTTATGTATACCTGGGTATCGTCAAAATGTTCTAAGATGCCATTGATGTACTTGATATATAAGCTGACGAACAGAAGAATTTTAAAGGCATTTTAATTAAAATTATCATGCTAAAAGCAAATCTGATTTTTTTTTTAAAATTTGTTCGGTGTGTGTTTGAAGAGATTTGGTCTTATCCGGCGATAATAGCTCTAAACCGTTATTTTAACAGGAAAAGTAAGGGAGGGGTTGTCGTACACATCAAGTTGTCTTATACGCCGGAGTGTAAGTATTTAAAGTTTATTTACAGCTGTGTATTTCTCTCGGGTTTGTGTCATCTTTCCATAGACTCTTTGCAGAGAAACATGTCCAGGGTTCCCATTGATCTAACTTTCTAGTAATCTAGTGTGTTAAAATAAATAATTTTAAATTCATATTTGGTGTAATTGCATTTTATTTTGAAAGCATGTTTAAATAAAATTAAATTAGAACTAAAAAATCAAAACACTTTAAATCGCATATGTATAAACTTTCAACGTCAAAGTTTGACACACCGGTCCGCGCGATAAAAAGGTTGGAGACCACTGACTTATATCACTGATTATGTGAATAAAACTTTTTTTTTTGTTTTGTCTTATTCACTGGATAATTTCCACGCAATACTTTAGTATTAACATCATATCGACTCTCCTAGTGCAAAACTGGCAAAGCACCAGGGCCAAACAAAGTTCACAATGATATGCTCAACCATCTGGTCAAGACAGGCCGAATAAAACTTCTGAGTTTTATTAACAGAACATGGACGACAGGCACGCTGCCGAAGCTGTGGAAAAAGGCCACAATAACCCCAATCCCCAAAAAGGTAATCCAGACGAACACCCGTCAAGCTAACGGCCAATATCCCTCACGTCGTGTGTGGGGAAACACTTTCATTGACTCTTTGGATTTCATCGCAGCTAAGTTTTTATTTTTTATATTCGTTTTATTTGTGTATTGTTTGTCGGTTTAAAAAGGCTCTTTGCCGAAACTTTCGCTGTTTTGTTACGTCCTGTCAGGCTAACTCTTACACTGTTTACGACTTTTCCATTTACTTTGTGTGGGGAAAGTAGCTGAACGGTTGGTTAGTGAACGCATGGCTCTACTGGTTCCTCGAGAAGACCAAAAGCATTCCAAAGACTCAGGGTGGGTTCCCAACGGCACACCCACTGATGAACCAGGATTTTTGTCTAATCCAGTCAATTAAGAATGAACTCCAGATGAGAAATCACACCGTAGCTGTTTTCTTTGATATGAAGCAGGCTTACGATAAGGTGGGGCATAGCAGGCTGCTATACAAACTACAGCAGTTAGGTGTCACTGATAACATGTACAGCTGGATAAAATCGTTCCTCATGGATCAAAACCCGAGTAGAAGAAGCACTATCCAGTGAGGCACGCCTAGTGGATGGACTCCCGCAGGGATCTGCCCTAAATTGTATATTGTTCTTAGCCTACGTTCAGTACCTACAAGGCATTCTTGAGTCGCAGAATGCCATGTTTTCTGACCATCTGATTATATGGAGTTCAAGAAAAGACGTTGCTACATTGCAGACCGATCTGACTCGGATCGAAGAATACGCCAACCGATGGCTCCTGGTGGTTGATACGAATAAAACGGTCCATTCCATTTTCACTAATGGACAGTTTGCTCTAAAGCATGAAGTGGTGTTTCAGATAGGCGGGAAAAGATTGACTTGGGATCGGACTCCAACGTACTTAGAGATTAAGATGGATCAGAAAGTCAACCTTCATAACCATGTGCGTGAATTGTGCGCCAAAGCAACAGCGAAACTTCCTGCTGAAGAAGTTAGCGAGTACGAGTTGGGGTGCGGGCGCAAGACTAGTGAGAGCTCTCTATCTCGGTAGTGTGAGGGGTGCTATTGACTAGAGCCGCTCGGTTCAGGCATTTGCGAGGGACTAGACCTAATAAAAAACGCAAGCTTTTCGTTTTGTATACGGGGCGTTACGTATTACATCCACATCAGTCGTAGAAATTATGACGAACGTCGAACCTCTAGCGGTAAGGTGAGAAAAAGCAATCATGACCATGGTAGAGCGCTACCGTAGGTTAGAGCATGACGAACCCTGCTTCCAATTAAAAGACCATGTGCAATGGGTATAGCGGACACGACTGAAGAACCACCCTTTATGGATACAGGTCCACGAACTAGAAAACTCAGCACCCATACCCAAACACAGGAAACGGATGCAACTGGTACGTGCTATAGGACCACGTGAAAGTTTTGACTTGCCTGAACTACGTTTTACACTGGCCAATACGGCGGTGACAAAAGCCACCCACGTCGAGCTATAGCGAAATGAGACTCTAAAAACAATCGAGGCTTATGGCTACAGTGTGGTTAGAGTCTTCACGGACGGCTCACGTTTTAAGGATGGCAGAAGTGGATACGGAGTACTGAAAATATCCCAGCCTGGACCTGACAGCACCGAACTGTCAGGGCCGTGATTATTTGCATACAGTAGTCACGACGTAAAACTGGAAGCGATCTGCATGGGGTTGAAGGAAGTACGCCGACAAATAGCAAAGAGAAATGTTTTTCCGACCGTCGTTGTCATCACCGACTCGCGGTTTTCGCTCGAGGCCGTGAGCCAATCCTCTCTGGAGGCGAAAACGATCATGTGTCATTTTGGATACAGTGGGTGAAATGCTAGCACTCGGCGGCAGAGTAGTCCTTTAGTATGTCAGATATCATTGGGCACATTAGCGTGGCGCATTCGGACAGGGCCGATCATGGGCAAGAGATGGGTCGGCCCAGCCCCAACCCAACCGCCCTATGACCCAGCTGGGGGTCAGATCGTGGCTTAGACCATTTCCTAGACGAACGGCTTCAGGGCTGGGCATCTGGAGGCACGGCTAGACAATTTTAACAGTTCATGCCACGACTGAGCAAGACGGATCCCTGATGGAGAATTGGACTTAGCAATCATAAACTCATAAAAATCATGAGGATTGAACACTGCCTCACATGGAGCTACTTGTACAAATTTTACACTAGAAGGGAACTGGCCTGCCGTTTATTTAACAACTCAAGGGAAACGGTGGCCCACGTGCTCGAAGAGTGCCCCGAGCTGGCCAGGAATTTGGAAGGAGAAGTTTCGTTACCTGCGGAAAAGTACCTTTATGGCGATGTCCGCTTGATGAGGCACACCTGTGATATAATGAGTCGGGTCCGAAGAGTCTAGCGGCTCGACCCAAAAGAGAATGAATATTCAATTCTCTTAGTCTGCGCAATCGACCCTCGGCAAATGTATTAATCGATTTAACCCCTACTTCTGATGGATAATCTACTGCTGTGGTTTTCTTTGTTATCTTGCTAAATGGAGTAAACATTGCGCACCATGGCATGAATCTTGAGCTTTATTCAAGAGTGCGGTTACACTATAACACTCTGAACTTAATGATGGCGCATATAAAAGATTTCCTTGCACATTTTCATTGGAGTCAATCAAACATCCCTTAAATTTAGTTGGTAAATGAGTCAAATAGCAGATTGTAGAAAGTTAAATACCGTTTTACTATTTAACCCTTGCGGGACTAAATAGGGGGAAGTATTATTTTTTTTAAAAAACTTCAGCATTTCAAAACGAACATTATGATTTATCCAGAAATTTTTACGAAAGTTTCAAATTATAGAAAGCCACATGATGATTACTTGATAGTAACTTTGTAAGGCTAGAGATATGGATTAAGTTTAGAGATTCAGGATGTGGTCATCATCTTCGACATACACTAATTTATAAATAAACTCAAATAAATTTTTAACAATTTTTTGGATTCAGGTTAGATTTAGACCTTGGGTTTCTTTTAGAGTTAAGATTACAGTTAGTTGAGTTAGGATTAGAGCTAAGTTTACGCTTTCTGTTAGAGTTACACATAGATTTATCCTTTTAAGCATACTAATTTTACAATTTATTTCAATTTTTTTAAAAATCATTTTACTGAAAGGCAACTCGTGTTAGAAATCTTTACAGCAGGATTGGTGGACCCTGAAGGTTTAACAGAATCATCATTGACCTATCCACGCCTTTAAGCCTTGCGATGGTGTTTTAAAGTCAAAGGGAAATAATAGGAATAAGTCGTGGGAAGTTGGTCTTGACCTAATGTGACTATGCCCCCTTTGAATTTGACCCTCACTCACCATGCTCAATGTCAAGTTTTTGTTTCATTTCCCACCGTCAGGTCCAGGAGGGACCCACCGTTCACCTGGGATGATTGTTCCATCGGCGTACTACGGCAGTCCTATCTATGTGGGCTACGGCCAACCGTTCTTGCCCGTCCCAGTCAACCAGACCCAGACAGAAAGTAACTTATCTCAGTGTCCAGCTGTTTAACCGGTGTCAGGGGATAGGAGGCGGGGGCACGGGAGGGTTGACCTCACAAAGGATTTGAAAAAATAATAGACAAAAACAAAACAACAAAAACAAAACAACAAATGTCAAATATGATGTCATAAAGACGATTAATTTGGTGTCTACTTTTTGCCATTCCAAGTATCCTAACGCTACCCACTTAAAAATCCTCATACTCATATTATTTTTAATGCAAGAAGAAGTAATTTAAAAAAGCACATGTGATCAGTATTCAAGCAATCTCGTCAACGCTGATTACAGGGGTGAGGGATTAGATACGGCAGTTCGATAAAGCAAAGAGCTGTTGCTGAAGTAGAAAGTGCTTAGATTTTCCTATACCCACCTCTTCCTTGTAGCAGAGTCTACTCAATAGCCGTGGCTGCTAAGGGCTGACAAAAAGAAATCATTCTTATGTTGCATTATATTGAAGTATTTTTTAAAACCCATAGTCTGGACTTCAGCCCTTCCGGGTTAATGTTGATAGATTTTGTTGAACGTTTGTTGTCCTGTTCTCAAAGGTCATCTAGAACTTACTAAAGTATTGTATGTAGTCGTGAGCTTTGTAGTCATTGGATAATAGGTCTTGGGGAAATTGAACGGAATAGGGGTAAATGTATAAATTTCAGTTCTGTTTATTTATTTTGCTTTTTTGAATTATTTATTTATTTATTTGTTGTTTTTTTTTTTGTTTTTCAGAGCACAGATGTAGATCCGTGTTTTGGTTTTTCGCTCTAATCTTTTTTGGTTGGCCAGTGGCGTTTCTCGTCTGCTGGATTTATATCTTACTCAGTCCCTTCGGGTAAATCAACCGTGTCGTATCTATTCATTTAGTTTGGGTAGATCAACCGTGTCGTCTCTGTTCATTTACTTTAGCCACAATTTTTATGTATTCTTTTAAGTTAACCACTATCAATGACACAATGTGTTTGGGCAAGTCAAGTGTTACTTTTTTATAACAATGAATCACGCAGTGCTTTGACTCTTCCGAATTCTATTCAGGTGGCTAGTTCTGATATACTGTTCAAAACATCGACTAGGAATCTTGGCTACATTATTTCCCACATCATGTCTACCAACAACTTCATCAATTATATATGTCGCTCTGCCTATACTGCCATTCGTCAGATCAGTTCAATCCGTCATTACTTAACGGATAGTGCAACAAAAACTCTAGTCTGTGCTCTTGTTCTAACTCGTATTAATTACTGCATTCTCTGTGTTCCTAAGACAAGAACTAAAACATTTGGCGAAAGGTCATTCTCTTTTTGTGCAGCCAAACAATGGAATTATCTTCCATTACACATCCGTAGTATTTCAACTGCTAAGTCCTTCAAGGCTGCACTTAAAACACATCTTTTCAAACTTTATTTTGAAAATTAATGGAACAACGTTTCTTTTAATGATTAACGTAGCTGATGTACTACGTATTGTCATTTATGTAGTTAGTAAGATATGAATGTTTATTTAATTAAATTAAAATATATGTAGTGTTATCTCCATGTAAAGCGCTGTGAGCCCGGCTCCTGGCTGGGATACAGCGCTATATAAATTATCATTATTTTATTATTATTATTATTATTATTATTATTATTATTATTATTATTACTTATTGATTTACTTAGTCTATTTGATAACCTTTACATTCCCTCCCCTGTATGAGTAACGGAGCAAAAGAGCAATATTGTATGCGAGTAAGGAACTAAATGAATGCATCGTGGGGAATAAAAGCTTCATATAATTAAATTGTACATATTAAAATTTTGTCAGCTTAAAAAGGCTCATTAAACATAAAAAATCATGTTAAGCCTGGTCCCTTTTTGGACTCAGGACGTGTTAGCGCATTTTCGTATTATGTATCAGTACTTATGTTAGATATCAGCATTATGTAGTTATCAGTAATTGTGTTTAGATTTTAGACATATTTTTATGAATTTTCTTGTGTAATGAATATACCTGAAAAAAAATATTTAAAAGTCATTTCTTTACATTTTAATTTTTTTTATTTTCTCTTTAATCTAACTACAAGTGGTTTGTGGTCACTGAAATAGGACTCATAAATGAAACATTCTAAATTGTAATCAGCTAATCGCCCAAATACTCCATCAATTGTTGTTTGATAGATCGTGGTTGCCAATCTTGTTGAAAGTAGTTGAATGTTGAAGCTTGTTTCGAAAAAGTTTTCAATTTCTGCCCCTGGGCCGCTAAGATCTTGATTGAAGTCACCACAAATGATGACGTAAAACTCTCTAAACTTTTACACATATTCTAATGACGTCAACAACAAAAAAACTAATTCTTTTGCACGCTTTCGCACCACTAACCAATAACTTTAACTCTTCAATGCTTGAAAAACGATGTATTCGACTTCCGGCAATGGCGGCCGTTGCCTGCGCCAGTGTTATCTCTCGATTCGCAATGTTTTTGGTAGTTTTTACGGGGCTTTTTAACGGATCGAGTAACTGAGTGTTGATGCACAAATGGCAGGTCAGGACATACAAAAAACATATATACATCATGGGTCTAGGACTTATGGATGCTGAGATCTAGGGTGATGACAGACGGACGGACGGACAAAACGGGTGCAATAGCGCATTTGACTTCTCGAAAATGCGCTAAAAATTATTACAAAACGCAAACTCACAAAATTCATTTTAAACTTTACCTATACCATACAATTTAAATAAGTCCTTTCATTTTATTGCATTCACATGGTCATTTCAGTTTGACTCATCAACTAACCTATGTGGGCGACCATTCACGCTAATATCGTTTCGGTAGTGATTTCTTGCTCGTCAAAATGACCCAGTATACAGCTGTATACTCCCTTGTCTACTTCCGGTTATTGCTATTCGTTATATCTTTTTTTTATAACTAAAAAATTCGTTCATGGTTGTGTCTGCATGGTCGTATTGATAGAACGATAGTATGCTAAATAGTAGGTCCGGGGTTCGATCCTCAGTTAGGTTTTTTAAAAAATAAATTCAATACTAAATGAATTGATAATGAATAGGATTTTTTAAATGGTTTGTTTTGACATTTTAGGTTTAGGGATAGATTTTAGGGTTATGGGCAGGTTTAGAGATAGTCTTTAGGGTTTGGTTTAGGTTTAGTGACAGTATTTAGGGTTTGGGTTAAGTTTAGTGATAGTTTTTAGGTTTAAGGTTAGGTTTAGTGATATTTTTTAGGATTTGGGTTAGGTTTAGTTATAGTTTTTAAGGTTTTGGTTATGTTTAGTGATATATTTTAGAGGGTTAGATAGTTTCAATCAGGGTTGCCAACTCAATAAAATAAAATTTACGGAAAAATATAAGAATTTTCAAAAAAATTTACGGACAAAAAAATTTTTTACGGACTAATTTAACATAAAATGTTGACCTTAAAACGAACGAATATGAAGCATAATCCAAACATTGTAGCTAAAAATGTAAAATGTAACGTCTCCATATGAGCACGTCTCTATTACAATGTTCATATTTTATAACGTTAGTTTATTGTATGACATTCATCATCATTGACGGTGTTTAATTCCTCCTGCTTATGATCATACTCATACATACAAACCTTTACACTGTCGATCATTTTGGGAGTAATTTTTCCCGGTCCATTTCTCACAGTCAGTAAAGTTTCCAACATAGAAGTAGACAATTTGTTTCTAAAGTTGTTGTTTTTAAATAAACTAACAACAGAAAAAATGCGTTCTACTTCTGATGTCCCATGTGGAAGCCTGAATATGTTTTGCGCTTCTACCGTGGCTGCAAACGTCTCGTACACCACCAGATGCAACGCTAAATATCTTTCTACAGCACGTACATACAGCGATATATTCGGAATCATTGTCGGTTGATATCCAGTCCTTAAATTCGCCATTTGTAATCCATGTAGGTTGAAAATAGCACATTTTGTTCACTTTAGCTTCTTTAACAATAATTTTATCATCGTTTTCGTTTATTTCTCAGTTTTCACTGCGGCTATAGTGCCGCTATCGTCTTCGCTTGTAATCATCTTTTCCGCCTTAAAAAAAAAATACTATTTTAATATTCATGTCGTCATAATTTATGCGTAATCGTGACGTACAACTAACGATCTATCTAACTAAACAAATCTATCTTGCTGCGATGCGTCTTGCCGCGCGAGCTTAGCTGTCCAGAAAGCGCTTACATTTACAGTTATTAATAGAGCGCGGGATGCCACTTAAACAATTTAAAAATTAAAATTTGAATTAAGAAAATAAAAAAATATTTAAAAAATGTATCCCTTACAGACCATGAAGGTCCATGGGAGCAAGTGAAGTAGCGTTCACAAGTTTCATTGACCACTAACGAGCATGGGATTGTGTGGTTAGCACAATGCCCCGGGCCCGGAGGCCTTGCCAGATCCTGCGGTTCGGTAGTCCAGCTCGCTACAACTTAGACCACCGCGCCCGAATTAAGAAAATAGCTTTCACAAACATAATTTACTGATTGTTTTTAATTGTTGGGATTGTCAATTTTTTTACGGACTTTTAAATATTTTTTAAACGGAATTTTACGGACTAGCAATTTTACGACAAATCTTTACGGACTGTCCGTAAATTTACGGACGGTTGGCAACCCTGGTTTGAATGCACAAATAGAATCGGAGGTTCAAGGAACGGCGCATGGAATACTTGTAACTCTTCAATTTTACAAAAACATGATTTCTTACCGGAAGTGGACGAGCGAGTAATCCCTACTTATCGTTTCGAGTCTGTTGTTTGTTTGTTGTTTGTTTGTTTGTTTTGTTTTGTTTTGTTTTGTATTTGTTTTTTTTTTTGTTTGTTTTTTTTGGTCAATAATTTTGTGTTTATAACTTCCGATTATGTTTTATTGCTCCAACAACCGAAAGAACTGCTAACTATGTCATCCGTTTCAGATATCATTTTTAAAAAATATATTCCAGTTTGATACCATTAATATTTTTAGATGATCTACTACTAAATATTTTCCCGATACTACAGACCGTGTTGTCGGTGCATGGGACTCATCACAGACGCTCTCCTTGTGGCCGTGACCCTCCCACGTACGTGCAGTGAGAATATGATCAAACAAGCTCCATTCTGCTGACAATCAAACAAGCTCCATTCTGCTGACAATCAAACAAGCTTCATTCTGCTGACAATCAAACAAGCTTCATTCTGCTGACAATCAAACAAACTCCATTCTGCTTACAATCAAACAAGCTCCATTCTGCTTACAATCAACCAAGGTCCATTCTGCTGACAATCAACCAAGCTCCATTCTGCTGACAATCAACCAAGGTCCATTCTGCTTACAATCAACCAAGCTCCATTCTGCTGACAATCAACCAAGCTCCATTCTGCTGACAATCAACCAAGCTCCATTCTGCTGACAATCAACCAAGCTCCATTCTGCTGACAACCAAGCTCCATTCTGCTGACAACCAAGCTCCATTCTGCTGACAATCAACCAACGTCCATTCCGCTGACAATCAAGCAAACTCCACTCTGCTGACAATCAACCAAGCCCCATTCTGCTGATATCAAACCTCCATTCTGCTGACAATCAACCAAGGTCCATTCTGCTGACAATCAACCAAGCAACACTCTGCTTACAATCAACCAAGCTCCACTCTGCTGACAATCAATCAACCTCCACTCTGCTGACAATCAACCAAGCTCCATTCTGCTGACAATCAACCAAGCTCCATTCTGCTGACGAGCTGTGACGTTAACCTTTCTACTACAATATGTACCACATGGGGGCTCAAAGATTCGGGGGAAAAAAAAAGGGGGGGGGTCACCTATTGCTGTAACTGGTTACTTGTAATTTTCTCCTTGTCTCATGTAGTTAGACTATTAACAGAAGGGGTCAAGGAAACGGGAAAACCCCAAACACTATATTGTAGTCGTGTGTCAGGTGCTTGGGGCATGTTTTGAAGAAATTCAAGTGGAATTATTTATGCTCGTGTCTTTGACTGTAAGTTGTGTAAGCCATTATCCATTGTTTATAACACATTTTGAACAAAAAACAAATCGCCTGAAACATCTTTAAAAAATGATATCGTGTAATTAAAAAATGAACAACATGACATAGAGTGAGTCAAACTATGGAGAAGGAACACGCCATCTTGATGTGAAATAATGTTGACTAGATGACATTCAGTGATAGCAATTAATGGGGCGCCGAACGGATGCCTCGCCCAGGGCGCGAAGTCAGCTACTGAGACAGGGGTGTTGAGTGTTACAAAGTCCATGACCATAACTTGAGGTAGGACGACAAGCCAATTACTGAGACGGGGGGGGGGGGGAGATGCCCATGTCTTGGACAAGGTCCAGTTCGTCCACAGTGTCTGGTGTTTCCGGGGTACGATTGAGCAGATAAATACCATCAGCGATAACACGATAATTACCAACGTTACATCAAGGAAATAATAATAAATATGTTCTGGTGACATCATATTCTTTCTTTGTGTTTGATTTGGTCCAAATGTTATGTATCTATTTTTTAAACTTGTATTTTTATATTGTTACTGTTATAATACAGATATAGGTTCATAGTTTAAAGTTTCGTGTTTAGACAAACTTAAACTTAAACAAATATTTCTTACATAAATGACGTTATCTAGTGTAAGGAATTGTTTGATTCGGTCTAAACATTTCTGTTAACAAGAATCTTGAAATGGTTTAATAATTTGTCTTCTTTACTTTCTTTGGGGCCGCTATAAATGACGCCTAATGGGGGAGGGAAGGGGGAGCACTTTTGTGACGATGTGTGACGAGGGGGGGGGGGTAAGAAATGCGACGTCATATCAAAACGCGCAACTTTACGTAAAATTGCCACTTAAATATTTGATTTTGCTTACAATTTATTTGATTATGTTTTCAAAGGCTTCACTTGTGTTACGATATTAAAGTGCAGCAGTACACTAAATACATACTTAAATGATCAAGAAAAGTGATTTGAATCATGCTAATTTTCAATAAGAAAATATCGCTTTTAGGGGAGGCGGTCAAAGCTTTTTGACGTCATGTTAGAGGAGGCCCTAAGTTTTTGTGACAAGGGGGAAGGGGGGTTAAAATCGGCCAAAATCGCGTGACGTCATGTATGGACGGCCCCTTTACCTATTGAAGACACTCCTTGTACACAGAAGATTATTGCTGCCTACGCTTTTCCTGAGTTAATGTCTAGCCTTGCTTTTTTAAATTAAGTTTTAAATGTCGATACTGCTTTTAAACTGATAAAATACAGTTTTTGTTTCGTTGTTTAGATTTCATATTTTTCCAAACATGAAACTGAGATGGGTCTTTTTTTAAATTATATTTTTCATTTTTTTAAAAATGTATGTATAAATGCAACGACAAAATCTTGTGTATAAAAAATAATAATTTAAAAAAAAAAAAAAAAAAAAACCTTAAACGAACAAGACAAGAAAGAAATTACAACGATGATGTACGCATTCCATAGCTTATATAACGAAGAAAACATTATTTATTTTAAAAATCCACCTTTATTATTACATGTTTTATTTACTTCAAACTGAACCATTTCAGAACATTTCTATTTCTTCACATTTGAAGGAAAAAGTATTAAATTATATCTTTCATTGGAAGAGATATTAGTTTAGATAAATGGTTCACTTTTAAATTATTATTTTTTAAATCTTTAAAAGGGAAAAGCTATATCTTTACAATGACATCGTACAAATGAGCGCCACACTTGGTTTGTTTCCAACTGAAATCATGCAGTTTTAGAGGAAACATTTTCACAGCTGTTCAAGAGTTCAATCTGAGCTACTTCCCATAGGTCGCCAGAAGAAATAATATGGAACAAGAGGAAACAACTGATGGGCGACAGAGTGGAAAATGTGGATCAGAGAGTGTGTCTTTCGTTTTTGTGTCAACCCGACACAACCCTCCACGCGTGAGTACACGAGTCAGTGTCTGCTCACGTAATGTAACAGGCTGGAACACTGCACGCACAATTAGAGCTGAACAGATACACTCGCCGTGCACTCGGAATACGGTTGACATGTGGGTCGACCGCTTAGCATCGACACATGTGTTGGATCGCAGATCTTGTTCAAACCAGTGTGGCCTGAAATTATTGCGAAATTCGATACTTTTGTTTTATCCAAGGTTTGATATCTCATAGTGAAAGAATCGTAGACCAAAGACCGATACCGCATGTAATAGATATTTTCTCGCTACTGCGGCAGTGTTATCGAAGTTTTTTCCATAAGCGAAGAAAGATGTTTTCATCCGAGGATATTTAATTTCATTTTCTCTCATTTTAACACAATTAAAAATGTGATTGCAATATAAATGGGATGACGTCATTATTACCACATTATAAAGGAATTAGAGCCTGTCGAATAGGGTTAAAGGCTATTTCAGAATATTAGTTGGATCAAGGGCCCGAGGTCTGACTTGTGCTTTTAAAGTCTTACAATCTTGTTTTTACCCTACCAGACTTATTTCTACGGTTATTAAATGGAAATTATGAGCTTCGTCACCTCGGATGAAAATATCCAAACTGGCCGTGACGGCCCCAAAGCCTTGACATCACTCACCAGTAGTGAGGAAAGGGAGGCAGAAGTGGGTGACAGACCCAAAAGACAGGCGGCCCTAAACCACACCGGGCGTTACGTCACGGGTGTTCGAGCAGGAAATTCTCTTTCTACGTCATTCCGCAAGGGACGTAACGCTAGATATTTCTACGTGCCTTATCCTGCAGTAAAAAATGTGAAGCTGCCACGACCGATGAAAATGGGTTGCCCACCACGTGACTTCATGGGCGACTCGGAAAAGGGAGCAACCTTGGTACCTCCGTGGAAAACATGCGTTGTTCTGTCTTTTTCTTTTTTCTTTATCTACACGGCATTTGAAAGTATACAAAACCTGCAGGTGAGTTGACTCTTAGTGTAGTTAGTAAAACCTTGATGGTATCTTCACCTACATACGTCGTTTATTATTTTGAATAAGAAGTTGTTTTGTTGGTTTTTTTAAATTCACGGCTCAAAGTTTTCTACTCCTCTGTTTTGTTCCTAGAGTAGCCTCAACCACGAAAATGGTTTGGGAGTAGCCTCCCTTGCGATGACGTACGCCAGCATGATGGTCGGTACCTTCCTGGGGCCGGTGAGTGCCCGCGCGCTCGGCCCCAAGAACCTCGTTCTCGTCGGTTTCTTCCTCCACTTGCTCTACATCCTCGCCAACTTCAGCCCGAGCTACGCCACACTCGTCCCGTCCTCGATTCTCCTCGGCTTCGGCATCAGCGGCCTCGCGATGTCCATGGGACTCTACTTGACCGCGTCCAGCAGGAGCTTTTTGTCCCAGCGCAAGCTGAGCCCGTCTCGACTCCACGGGGTGCTGAGCATGTTCAACGGTTTCTTCTATTGTTGTTTCAAGGGCACCCACATCTCGGGGAACGTGATATCGTCCGCCATATTGTTCTCTTCATCTTACAACGAGACGTTGATCGAGGGCAACGTGTGCGGCGCCGGGGTGTGCGCGACTTCTGGTAACGACACCGTCATTGAGGACCCTGAACAGAAAGTTGTGTATACGCTTCTGGGGGTCTTCGCCACGTGTAACCTGACAGGGACCCTGCTGACCGCCTGCTGTTTGCCCGTGCTCCACGCCTCCGACTACCAGACGGACAGCCCGAAGGTTCAACCCGCGTGCGCCAACCTGGGCGGGTGCTGCAGGAGGTTCGTCTCGTGGAAGTTCGTCGTCTTGGCGCCGCTGTTCACGGCACAGGCTATGGCGGTGATGACGATGTACACGGGCTACACAAAGGTGAGTGAGTCAGACATGAGGAGCTTTACAAGGACAACAAAGATAGGGGGCAGCGATTCATGTAACTTTGATACAGAACTGAGAGTAATAATAATAATAATAAAATGATAATTTATATAGCGCTGTATCCCAGCAAGGAGTCGGGCTCACAGCGCTTTACATGCAATAACAATACATATATTAACAAAAGAAAAATTCATATCATACTAACTACATAAAAACAATAACGTTGATGCTAACAGATAACTTTGATTTAAACTTATAACTTCGATACAAAACTATAACTTTAAAACTTTGCTGAGAGTCCAGCTTTTAAAGTTGATGCTTGCTAAAAGATTTACTGGATCCGACTTGAAGAGCGACAAATGAGCTTATTGAATTGTCTTATTTAACAACACAATTGAAATATATTATATTTTTATCTTTCTCCTGTGTGCTTGAGGGTGTCCAAAGTCCATGCCGTGAACTCATCTTAAATAATGATTTTTCATAAGCGTCTCAAGGTTTGGTATCACCCGGGGTGGTAACTTATGGTGTCACCCCCTCACGACTTAACCCATAGAACCCCTCCGTGCTTTCCAATGCCAAATGATGGGAACACATATAATTTTACATTTTGGTGTCACCCCCTTGATGGTGTCACCCGGGGCGGTCCGCCCCCCCACCGGAACCCCCTAGTGACGCCACTGTATCTATGTATTTATTTATTTTTTTTTTTAAATTTTAAACGCCAATTTCGGAAAGGAAATAAGTGTGGAGTGTGGCTGTGTACTTTACATTTTCCGAAAACTTACATGTCCCAATTTTTCCGTTCGAGTTACATCTAGACGGGGGCGTGGTGCTGGAGTGATAGCGCGCTCGGCTGGTGTACCGAGGGTCACGGGTTCGAATCTCGGTGAAGGCTGGGTCTTGGTCCACCCAGCTTTAAATGGGTAACTTTTAAGAAGTAAGGGCGGCTTTTACTAGCCACACAATCACCTTGTATGACATGGTTTCTTGGGCCAGATTTTCTGAATGGGGAACTTTACTTCTTTAGTCTGTATATTTCGACACATTTTTAAGGTATGTGGTGCAAAATTATCGATTTGGTACTTTAAATTTCTGATCATATGTTTATAAAGTCTCGAAATTCGCATTATTATTATAATCTTTTCCCCCACAAAATATTACTCTAACATTTTTTTTTAAAAATAATATCATTAAAAAGCCTGGAACTTAGTTTCAACTTATTATCTTAACAATATTTTGACTTAATGGAATGCGAAACTCTTTGAAAAAAAGTTTGGGCATCCCTTTTGTACACATACAATGTATATTATTAGCTTAAAATTGAAATGATGTACTATAAATACATGATAATACGCAATTTTCGCTCAGGCGTTTGTAACGTGCACGGTTGGCGTTCAATGGATTGGCTACTCCATGACCGCGCTGGGGCTCTTTGCGGCCGGCTCGTCCTTGATCGTCAACAACTTGGTCCGGTTCATGGGACGTCCAGCTATCTTTGGCCTGGGCATCACTTTGGATCTGACTTCTTTGATCGCCATGCTCGTCTGGGAGCCAGACGCGCACACCCACATGGGATTCATCTTCTTACTGCCGGCCATTTCGGGATTTTCCGAGGGAATTCTGCAGCCGCAATTCAACGGTGAGACACGACATTTATTCTGTTTTGTTTTCATCGCTTTTTTCATACATTAAAAAAAAATCAAACACATAGTTACACGTTTTCTTCAAATTGTGTTTGTGGTGTGCATACGTTTATGTAGATCTACAGGAAACCTTGTAATATATTTTTTTTAAAACACCATTACAAATTCGCTTGGATACAATACTATTGCAAACATTACACTACTTCTTTACGGGTTGGTTTTACAATCACATATTTTAGGCAGCCAATCGCAATCATACCCTACACAACTCCTCATTCTATAAACCATTAATAGTTTCAGTCTCGCTGTGTCGTTGTTGATATCTGTAGTTTTTTAAAGATAATCTTCGTGTATCCCACCACATCCTCATCCCATTCACGTATTTCCACCACATCCCTCATTCCTTTCACGCATTTCATCATATCTCTTATCCCATTCTCATATTTCAAAACATCCCTCATCCATTTCACGTATTTCCCTCCACATCCCTCTCAAATATTTCACCTTATCCCTTTCACGTATTTCCCCCACAGCTCTCATCGCTGGTGTCTTCGTGGAGAACTTGCCATCGGCGTACTCTGCCTTTCAAGCGTCCAAGTGTTTGGGTTTCCTTCTCGTCCTGTCCGTCTCCGCCTTTGGCTGCCTTCACCAACAGCTCTACCTGGCACTAACTCTCTACTTCCTCGGCTCTTTGGGTTACCTGGCCACTGAGGTGTTTCTGAGGGCCAGAAGGCGCAGGCACCAAATCTCCGACAGCCTGGTCTTGGACGATGCGAGTTCGTTTAACCGTGGTTACGTCGGTCCCGGAAGTTCAAAGTGGGAGAGTCCATGTGATGAACATTGCAGTTCGGATGTTAACTATGAAAACAGTATCAGGGAATCATTACTGAGTGATGAGAACTTAGGGTAGATTAATTATATTAATTTTATGACTGAATTTACTTTTGTAATATCACATTAATGAATAGCACGCCCTCTCACATACAAACATTTCACGCTTTTTACAGCTTTCATTATTTGTAGTTCATTTGTTCCCATCAAAAGCATTTAATTTAATCTGAAGGAATACATTTTATAAACGGTCATTTCAGTGGTATTTGTTATTGGTTGTTTATGCATTAAATGTAAAAAGACATGTTGTCATCAACTCTGGACGAGTAGTACCAAGTAAGACAGTGCGCGTAGCGAGTTCTAGCTGGTGCTCTTCCTGTCACTCTGTCACGTGACGGGAGCATTAGCTCCATACCTTTACCTCGTTAGGCACACCTGCACAGAACCGCTCTACACACAAACGTCATCACTTCCTATCTATCAAATACACTGCCTCCCACTCACACACCTGTATCCAACACCTGTTATCAGCTAAGAGTATGAGCCAACTTCCATTTTTAACCCTAGTCCTTTGTATCCGGTGTCATCGGCCGTTTGTCTGAAAACATTTTATAACGTCATTCAAACAGCTGGCTTGACGCTACAAGTACTGTGAGAGTGATACATAACATTAGAACTAGAAGTCATTTTACTTTGTGAATGTGCCCAGTTGCTGCAATCTGTAACCTGTTTGAATCGGAAACATCGGCGGCTTAACTCCAATGTCTGTTGTAACGACTCGACTCGGTGGTCTCTCGTTGTTCAGTTATTAATTGTTTGAGATCTGTGACAATTTAGGACTGTCAATGTTGTTTAATAAAAACAACCCGGAAAATTAAAGTTTTTGACAATAAATCCCTTATACATGAGACAGAACTAAGAATAAGAATATTAATTATAATATTCAAAATAATATCCACAGTGCGACAAACATTTACTGACTGAACGTGACTGAAATCCCCTTGCTGTAAAAAGGGGATGAGGGTGGTCACCGATGGCGAGACTGAACTCCAGCAAACACGTGAATGTCAACAACAGACAGCTACTACAGAGTTATAGAGAGATAAAATAAAAATGCATTAATTTAATTACGGTACATTCGATCGATCTAAAATTATGATACAATGTATTGTTAGGTGACACGAGTCTATGTGCAAAATTTCTACTCGATAATATTACGGGAATGTGGTCATTTTTTTTACTTTTGTTTTTCCGCCCGATGGACCACGACAGAGAGAGACGGCGGTTAAGTTAATATAAGGGATTTTAAAAAGCCGCCCGAGTACAGGATTACAGCTGAGCTTATCTTTCACCTCTGGTCGTGCCAGTGCCGTGTTCATGATGTGGCTGTCGATACACCTTGACTTGAGCAGGAAGTCCTAGATAGTTATTCTTCAATGAACAAAGATGTTTAGGGCGAGGGGGGGGGGCGCACGGGGATCTAGCGGTAGCGCGCTAGAGAACGGATTCGAGCCTTGGTGCTGGCAACCCCCCCCCCCGGGGGCATTTGTGCTAGCCACACAATCCCTTGCTCGTTACTGGTGGCTCAATGAAACTTGTAAGCGCATCTTCACTTGCCCTTGAAGAAGTGGTTGTTATTATTATGTAACAAAGATTTAATGTTCCTGCTGTGGTGACGAATGTTGTGCTATAACATCAGTCTGACAGGTGTATATCAGGTGTAAAAGTGAGTAAAAGAATGATGTTTCCCCAGAATTTTTTTTTCTCTCAATAAGATAACAGAAAAGTAAAACGAATCATGGTCGAGTGGCAAGCGCACTCGGAAACTCGGCTGGCGTACCGCTGCGTCACGGGCTCGAATCCACGTGAAGGCAGTGATTTGTTTTCGGGCCCAATGGCATCCCTAACAATAGTTAGGAAAACAAACACGGCTGGGAAGACCCATAGCGGTGGCCTGTTAACGCTGCATCATTTGCCAATAGACCGGCATGGTAATTTAGAATAGAAGGTTAACAATGACAATATGACGCTAAGTTTGATCACGGTCAGTTAAAAAAAAAAAAGAAGGTATCCACGGAAATGGCATAAACGCTTACATGTGGTATAACCATATAAAAACATTATATCGACAAGAGAGCATCTGGAACATTGTGTTTAAAGTAGGACAACTGGACCATTGTGTTTAAAGTAGGACAACTGGACCATTGTGTTTAAAGTAGGACAACTGGACCATTGTGTTGACAGGACAACTTTATGCTTGACCACCAAACAACATTAATGACAATATTATCTATTGTGAATGATTCCTATTATTGCCATCTTTATGACGGACTTTTTGGGCGGGTCGAACGAGGCAACAACCGCTTCGACGAAATTTTTTTATTACTTCTTTCAATTTTACTACTAAAACGCATTATTAATTTTTAAATAACAACTTTATCAAGAAAACTTTATTAACTTTATATTTATCTTTTTTAGAATAAAATAATTTTAAAAATAGAATATTATTATAATAAAATATTATTATCACCCTAAATCCAAATTCAAAAAATATTTTTCCTAGAGCATAAAAGCATTTATGGATCGAGAAGAACATTGTAATTTTTTTTTATAAAACTTGCTATTTAAGGACCATTTTGATTTAAGAATACCCTCTCTTCATTTAGGAGTTAATAACAAAATGTTTTGTTTCTGTTTTGCAAACTTTTTGGGAACATTTTGTCTGCTTTTGGATATGGCGGGATTTGTGCCTCTAAAAATGACAGAGTGAAACTGTCTGATCATAAGTATTAAAGGGACATATGACATCTACCTTGAATTTTTTTGAGCTGGCAAACAAGCTAACACGATGTACAGTTAACTTAGCAAGGTAAAAAATTAACGAACATTGAAAAGGCTCGTTGGCATAATGTATTTCAACGCCTCATGGCCATTGCATTATTTCTAGCAGAGCGCAGCATGGACTTTCGAAGTTCAGTCGATAAATTACATCAGGCAAACAATGGAAACTTTTTGGGGCTCGTTGAATTGCTGGAAGAATTTGATCCTTTTTCCAGAAGCATATTTGAAAAAATACAAATTGATGAAATTCAAGATCACTACTTGTGCAAGCGAATTCAAAACAATCTCATTTCGGTGATAAGAAATAAGGTACTGAAAATTATTGCAAAACTTGTAAAATTAGCTAAATATTTTTCAATAATACTTGATTGCACATCAGATAAAAGTGAACAGATGTCATTGACAATTCACTATGTACGCCCAGGAGGTGGATATTCTGAAGTAATTAATGAGCACTTCATTCGTTTTCTAAAATAAGAGTAAGTAAAACAGTGCTTGAAGTGACTTCGAATCTACAGTCTTCCTCTAAAATAAGAAGAAAGTAGCCTACTGGACAACACCTGCTTGATGTCTTACTATAGGAACTGACACAATTTTGCTGAGACAGCTACTGCCTTGTGGCCGTCCATAAATGATGTCGCGCGCCTAGCGGAGAGAGAAAGAGGTCACACATTTGTGACGATGTGTCACGAGGGGGGAGTTTAAGAACTGTGACGTCACATAAAAAAACGCGCAACTCTAATTAAATTCACCACTTAAATATTTGATGTTTGCTTACTATTTATTTATTGACGTTTTACACGACTTCAAGCGTATTATTATATTAGAGTTAGAGTCAGTGGCGTCGCTAGGGGGTGCGTTGGGGGCGGGGCGCCCCGGGTGACACCATCAGGGTGTGGCACCAAAATATAAAATTATGTATATTCCCGTTATTTTGCACTGGAAAACCCCGAGGAGTTCTATGGGTTAAGACGTGAGGAGGTGACACCATGAGCTACCGCCCCGAGTGACATCAACCCTAGTGACGCCCCTGGTTAGAGTGCAGCATTACACTAAATCCATACTTAAATGACCAGAAGGTGATTTGAAACATTCACATTTTCAAATAGAAAATTCGGCTTTTATGGGGAGGGGTGCTGGGGGCGCAAAGGTTTGTGACATTAGAGGGAGGGGTCTTACTTTTTGAGACGACATGTGACGAAGGGGGGAGGGGGTTGAAAATCATTTAATCTTGCGTGCCGCCATTTATGGACGGTTTCGGGGCCCCACTCATCTTTTTCTGCCTTGGGCCCGCATACTCTAATTTAAAGTAGGTCGGCCCTGCACACCACAGTTGTATTTAATAAAGTCACAAAACGTCATTAGCGTTAAAAAAAACAAACAATAATTTAGAATGAAGAAAACGCCAAATGATAATTTCATTTAGTTTAGAAATAAGTTGTTACATCCGACTTATGGTTTAGGTAGTTTTTGTTTCATTATCTTCTGCTTGGAAGTGTTCGTTATTTCAGTGAATTTCCCAATAGGGTGAATAAATCATGGGAAATTCCGATACGACTAGAATTCTTAACTATCGGCTATCGGCCAGTCATCGTCAACTATGTAGAGACCAGGTAATGTTTATTACATTTAAGCTAAGAAATATGAGGATGATTTTTTTTTTTAAAATAACGATAGATATCCCTCAATCAATTATTAATTATTATTGTTGTGATAAATATACTTTCTTGTTATGTGATACTGCTTTAAACAAAATCATCAAGTGAGTGTTGAACACGCTGTGGAGGTAAATTTAGTATTTGGTGATCGAAGTCAGTGTTTGGTGCTATGGAGGCAAAGTTAGTATTTGGTGATCAAAGTCAGTGTTTGGTGCTTAGGAGGCAGTCAGTGTTTGGTACTGTGGAGGCAAAGTTAGTATTTGGGGATCAAAGTCAGTGTTTGGTGCTGTGGAGGCAAAGTCAAGGTTTTGGTGATCCAAGTTAGGGTTTGGATAATCGGCCATTCATTCTTTTCGAATGAACGATTTTTCTTGTTTGACTTCTTTGCAGCAAGTTCTAAAAGACAAACTAAAGATGGCAGACAAAGCAAGACGAGATGAGATATTACGAGCCAAATTATTCAAACTTTCCCAATTGATCAAGGTATGTGGTTTATTTATGGTTTAAAAAAAAATCCTTTCAAAGAATTGTTTAATAGACTTTAGATTAATTCGTTAGACTGAGTTTCTAATTCTCAATAAGAATGGGCGGCTTTATCAATATAACATAGAAGTTATTTTTGTAAATAGTGGTTCTTAAGTTGGATCATATGGCATTCTAGGATGGGGCAACGGCAACTTTAAAAATAAAAGAAGAAAAAAACAACAGTTTTTCTGATTAAAAAGTCAGTGGTAAAACGTGGGCAAATAAAAACGCTAAGTTACCACTCTGGATAAACAAATCCAATAACAAAATGCATGTTCAGTTGATCATAAACTTTTTCATGGTACGCATTGACCAGACTTTTGATTTAAATTTATTTATATATAAGTATTATGCTTATCATATTTAGAAGTTTTCAAAACGCTCAATTTAATTTTAGTCTCTTCATATCGCCCACAGAACACCAACGATGAACAAGCTGAAGACCAAACTGACCAACAAGCTGAAGACCATACTGACCAACAAGTTGCTGAGGCTGCCGGCAGTCATAAAACCATGTTGAGTGCTAAAGACGAATCCCCAGCCAGTCATCCCACCTCACGATCCACAGCCAGCCATCCCACCTCACGATCCACAGCCAGCCATCCCACCTCACGATCCCTCACAAAGCTTGATGCTGCTCAGATCAAATCTATCGGAGCACAGATGAGACAAAACAGGAGGTTCCAACCTCCCCCGCCTTCTGTCTACCACCTGGAGGTCAACAATTTGTCAATGATGGTCAATTCAGGTCGAGATACGATGACCACAACCTACGATGCCAACATCGGCTGCTGTTTGAGGACCAGCGCTTATTTCCCCTTCTTCGAAACAAACACGTTCATCCTAGACATATCTCTGGATTTGTGCCAAGTTGGCAGGGACGTCCACCTACCAGATTTTTTACAAACCTCAGTTAAAATTTTTGTCCGTGATCAAACCGGGTCGGGTCTGGATTGGCTTGTTGGGGATGAGAGAGGGGTGTTTCACTTACCTGGCCACAGGGACTTCGGCTGGCTGGAGGTGGCATCTGTCTCACTTGATTGGCGCACAATACTTAAGGAAAAACTCTTCTTACTACCTCTAGACAAGATCACGTTTAAATTTGAAATAACTTATCACAACTCAAAGGGAATGATGGTTGTACCGGTGGTGCTACAGAACCAAGAAGATAGCGGTTCATCAACAGATTCCGACTCCTCATCAGACGAGGAAGATGAAGACTTGGAGCTGAGAGAGAGCATGCCCATCGGATTGGTCTTTCACAACAGCTACATTTTCCCAGTAAGCCTGGCAAGTCTTGCTAACAAGGACCTGGACGAGTGGTTTCCTTTGATTGACACCAGCGACGATTGGTATCTAGAATTTCTAGGCCACAGTGTCAAGGCTGTGCTTGTCGTCGGTGTGGACGGCACAGTGGATATATTCCTTGACTATTTTCACGGCAGCTGCGACTCCAACCTCCCAGAGTGCGCTATCTTCTCATGCCAGGTCCACGTTATTCACCCGAGCCGTAAAAAACTGGGCTACAGGCTTGGGGGCAACATGCAACTCTTTGACATGTCCGTGGAGCGCTGTGCCTACTGGTCTGACAACTTTGTGTGCTCAGTTAATGCAGGAGATCTCTGTCAAAATGGGTGTGCTGAGAACAATGAGATTATGCTTCGGTTTGATTTTTTCACGTAGAATAGAGCAAGATATAAATGAACATCAGTCGGGGCAACATAAGTATCTAGTTAATATGTTATCTTAATAAAATGTAATCCAAACAAAAGGTATTTCCATTAAAGACTTGTCAAATGAACAAAGCAAAAAAGCATTTAAGATTTAATACATTTTTTTTATTGTTATTGATTATTGCACACAACAACATCAAGGCAGAATGATGCAGGCGGAGTATCATAATAAACAGAAAAGTATTTTCTTGGAGAGCAACTTAAATAGAGATCTGGAAAAGACTATCAAAAAATCTCCACTAAAATTAAACCTTTCAAAAAATGGGGGAAATGCTTCAAACATCTTTATCCAAAAAATAAATGCCAAAAGGGATTTTCACCTTATCAACAAAAACAATTTTTGTTTGATAATCCACAAGGTTACTATTAGGAGAAATGGTTATGGTAACATAAGCGAAAAAAAATGATTGAAATCGTAATCATCTACAATCCACTGACATACACAGATTATTCATGTTGATAATTAAAGATGTAAAAGCTTTCTTTAAAAGTATTAAATAGGTCTACTGACAAAGTAATCTTTAACTATCAGTTTTATAGTAAAGTACATACAGCTTCCTAACAGTTGAATAAGCAGCTAGGTTGAAGGAACATGTATTCTTGTCTATACTTTTCTTGTGCCAAGGAAGCTGAGGGAAGAGCTGTGTCAACAGTAAAGTCCTAGTGTTACAAGATTTAGCAGATGGTCAGGGGAGTTAATTTTGGAGACAATCCAAAGTTCAAGAGCTTTCTTTAAGAAATGTTAATTCAATTCATTGCACCAAATCTAAAATCTTCAAAGTCTCAAGACATCCAGGAATTTCAGGAGGATGCATGAATCGGAAACTCAAAAGCCAACTATAATTGTACATGTTTCAAATTGATTTTTTTTAATTAAAAAAAACAAACAAAACAGATATGGATTTCTGGTTTATTATTCTCTTTAGGTATATTTTTCTGGCTTACAAAAAAATAATTTCCATATTCTGGAAATCCAAAATAAATTAAAAAGTATGTGTACAAAGATAATTAACTGAGACATTCAAAAGTGACCAAAAAGAGGGAGCCAAAAAAAAAGAAAGAAAAGCAAGCATTTACTTATGGACGGACAGTCGTATGGAGAGTCGTATGGACTTGATTTTGTAAATACTGTTATCTTAGTGAAAATGATACCCTAAAACTGGACAAGTCTGGGTTGTTTTAAAGACCATGGTTTGAACTTTTATCATGTTAAGATAAATTTACTTTACTTTTCTAAATAAATTAAGTTTTAGTTTAGAACCAACCTTCTTTTATTATTACAAGAATTTGTGTACATATCACACCCACCAATACGAGTCATTTGGATAAACACTTCACTATTTGTGCATAGAGAGTCAATTTAATAAATATCTTTATGTGACCATATCAAAATTAATGGAGGGGTAAACACTGGTCAGCAGAAGGCAGCAAAATGACATGTAATCTATTCTATCTTTCAAAAGAGTAAGTAAAGTAATATTCTTGAACCATTTAAGAATTGGTATAGAAAAAAACAAAACCTTTGACCAATTTATAGACTTTGGAAAATCAGTTTATAGAGATGAATTATAAATTTTCTTAATTTGTAAAATAAAAAAAAAAATTAGGATAAAATATACACAAAGTTTTAAAAGTGATATAATAATACAATTAATTGTTTTAGCAAATTACATGCAAATATTAAAAAGGCTCAATGAAAGAATTTCAGTATAAATTAAAGTACTTACAATCACAGCTCAATAAAATCAAAGTAATTTCACCATTACCTTATAATAAACAATAAAAACACAAAATACAAAGACTTAATAAAATCTCTACTGCAAGAAACACACAATACTATGAGTTTGTAAAATCTCATTTAAATCAAAACACTAAAAAAAAAAACTCTTTGAAGGAGGCACTATGACATGAATAAATTGTGAATCACTTTCTTATAAACATCAGCATTTTAGGGCTGACATTCTTAAGCACACAAAATATTCTTTTTTATTATCATGTCAAACAATGCAGTTTTTTTAAAAGTTAATTATTTTCTTTAATTCTTTACTAATATTTACCTTTTAATTCAAAATTATTTATATTTTTTGACTCAAACTTTCTTTTTTAAAGAGCACTTTACACGCATTGGGTAAAATTTGAAGGATTATTAATGAACATTAAACTATTTCAATTACTAATAAAATTATAAAAATTACTTCTCATAAAATGCAGATCACAATTGAAATCATAAAATACAGATCACAATGTAACATTTCATATTGGTTAAAACCATCTGTTTCACAGATATTAAAAGTTTAATTTAAATATCAGAGGCACTACCTTTTTTTAAATTTATTATTGTTTTACTTGTTTTAAACTTGTTTATGTAGCAAAATAAAAAAAAAAGATAATTCTTTCCAGTAGTGTGCTGACTCCTTTCATTTTACAAATTATTTCTGCCAGGCTATGATTTGCTCTTTGCTTTGTAGATGGCCCTGCTCTCAGTTTTACAAAATAAAAATAACATTTTTTTTTTACAATACTAAGTTGAAATGCAAGTAGGAAAACTTATTTTTGAAATGTGGCCAAATTAAAAAAAAGTGTGTCCTCAATGATGACATAATAAGTGAATGTTGGAAAACTAAACATTTTAAGCCATTTTCACATATTTGACTTTAAAATTACTTCTTTATCGATAGGATAATGCATTCCAAGGCCTCAATATGTCCTCTGAATTCAGCCATTAAAACATCAAATGTAATCAAACCAATACAAAATTAACACAGATTTTATTAGTAATATCAGAACAATAATAAACAAAATTCATAAAGAAATTAAGCACTCGTGTAATTAGCATTAGATGGAAAAGGCATTAGCGCTAGTAATGAACACAATTTTATGTTTTTTTTTAAAAATTGTCTATTGCTTTGATTGAATGGCACATCAAATAAAATGAAATTACCTGAACAATAATTCAAAGTTGTTTCAAAGCCATATTTAAACTATTTTTACTATAAAATGTTGATATTACTTTTAAAAATTTGTAATCATGCCAATATAACAGATTGTGTTTATACCAGGGCTTATTTTCATTAAATTTTTAAAACTCATTTCAATTGCAATAAATCAATACATGCTAAAATCCAAATATTCAATAATGAGCCCATACTTTATGAAACCCACTGAAGTACATCACAGTTAGAAACTGGCATTTAGCCTTAGATTTCATTTATGTTACTAAAATACTTCATAATAAAGCAAGTGACACAGTCACAGTGACCATTGGTTAATCTAATGAAATTCCTTTTAATAAAAAAATCAAGTTTCATATAAGTTAATAAATGACTTTCTGCCGTCTCATCATCCTATTAATATTTGTAAAATGTACAGAATGACCAAAGTAAATCGTATAAGCAAAAAGTGGTACAGCATTTTAGCTTACTGATATACATAGTAAATGATATGTTCATTGGTAGGTATTAATGTTTTTGTTTTTTTGTAACGGGGTTAAAAATGTCATACGTTACTTAAAGGCAAACCAGACCACTATTGCTAATAGATTAACTATTTACAAATCTAAACATTTTCTGTGAATTGGATGTTTTAAAAACTAAAATTGATTTACACCAACAAAAAAGATGACGTATTTATAAGGCAGGGATATTCCTAGTATAATTTTTTTCCTATGTTTAGTGTCCATTTTGAAAAAAAAAATGTTATATGTAGGTTGATGAAACCTATGCTTGAATCTGACAACTTTTAACTGATGAAACTGAAAAAAATTAACATTGGGTCCAATTCAGTTCCTGATATAAAAAAAATACTTTCTCTGTTTTAGAAAAAAACAATGACCTCTTCAGAATAAAAATTGATAGCAGAATTATTATTTTTGTGCAGAAATGTTTGTTATAAAGAAAGCTTAAAATCTTATATGAATACAATTCACAAACACTTTGATAGCGCTATTATGTGTTTTTGATTCTTCATATTCTTTTTTAGTTGACCAAGGGGGGTTGCCAGTTAAGCTTAAGTTGACAAAGAAAATCATAAGATGGATTATAATCTCTAGAGACTAATATTTCCTAAAGCATCTAATATCTTGTAACAGTATGTGATGAAAGCATTTTTTACTTAGCACCATTGCGTTATTTAATTATTGAAAATTTAACAAAACATCCCAAGTAGATACAATTTATACAAGGATATAATAACACTTCTAACAGCATGATGACCAAATCATTTCTCTTTTTAAACACTCCTAAAAGAGTTACAAATCCTCAAGGGATGGAGTGTTTTTTTTTCATGATCAAATCTTAAATAAACTAAGGTGAGCACAATGATCACCACCAGACAAATATGAGGTACAGCTGTTTACTAGTACCTCCTGACATAAGCTACCTACCATACAACATTACCCAAGTAGCTATAAGTATTGAAAAAGAGTAACATTTCTAAGTGAATTAGTATGTGCATAAATATGTAATAAGTCTTTCAAAGCAAGACTCATGTAAATTGAAATTGTTTAATATTTTCTTAGGGAAAAAAAACACTACCTTAAGTCCTTTAAAAAAAAAAAAATCATAAACTACACACATTGATGTAGGCAAAGTTAATCAAAGTCATAATTTGAATACAAGCATTTATCATTTTCAATACTTGAACATAGTACATAGGTCTTTATTAATGCTGTGTGCAAATTACAAGGTGAATTTAAAAACAATAATGATCATGAATCAAAGGTAACAAAATAGTTGATCATCTTAATTATATTGCAAATGAACACTTTAAATATTTCTTGACTTAAAAAGAAAACAAAAAACAAATCCCACAAAAAAGACTAAAACGAGGTTTACAAAAGATCCTACATAAAATTTATGTTTTGAATTGCTCATGGATTAAACATTAATTTAATTTGTGAAAACATAAACAGAGATTGTAAATGGTAAATGCGAGCAACCTTTGTATCTTTATACCCTCTACCCTAGTACACCCGGCAGCACAATATTTTTTTTAAGTTAGTAGTTTAGTAATAATAGCTATTCTGTTTGAAAACTTACAATCCATCTGCTCATTGAAACAGCATGTCAAGGTCTTACAAAAAAAAATTTCTACAACATAAGTCACTAGAGTACAGTGCTGCTATTTTACCTTCTTTAATATTATAATAAGATCAAATGACTTTTTAGCATGTTTTAAACGGTTGTGTGTTTACGAAAGTCAAGAGAACATGAGTTTACACAATACCTGATTCCCGTTGGTTTAGGACCATCATCAAACACATGTCCCAAATGTGAGTTGCACTCTCTGCACTTGACTTCCATCCTCTGAAGACCTAAATGAAGAAAAAAGTTTTTCATTGGTAAAAGATTTTATATTATTGCTATAAAATAATTGTTTGCACTCAACTCATGTAGCTTCTTGATGCTAGAATAATATAATGTGTAAAATTCTACATTTAAATACACTTGAACATATCATTTAACACTGCCAGGAATTGTATCTATATATTGATATGAGTTAAGATATATGAATATATGCATCATTATATTGATGCTCATTTTTTTTTTAAAAAAACATGATATGGATGATGATTTTTTTATGCATCTTAAATTTATAAACACATTGTGCAAAAGTGTATTATAAATAAATAAAATTAATATATATAACTTTATATATATTAATTATATATTAATAATTAGTGGTATTTAATGGTATTAACTCTTAAAGCGCCGTAAGGTTTTTCACAAACCTTCTCCTCATTTCCATAAGGATTTCAAGTTTTTTCAAGAAATTAGGTTACGAATTTTAAAAAATTGTTAAAAATGTATTTGTTGTCCTAATGACTTCATTTTTTAGTATGAGCTTACAAAATGGTTACTTAACACATCCAAAAGACCATCTTGAGGTAATTACTATTTTTACCTGTAGTTTCGACATATTTTACCTGTAATTACAGGTATTTTATGAAATAGGCTAATAAAACAACATAAATAACAATACAGAATGTGGAATGCATGTGGATGTGATCACAAATAACACAGACAAGAACATTCTTAAAAATCAAGCATTTACCTTTACGTATGTAGAAATATTTATTAAATAAACAACAGGTAACATCTGAACGATTTTAGCTCCATTTTGGTGAGCATACGTTTCTGTTTCTCTTTTGATTTTCTCAAACAT
>MUZC01000830.1:962895-1001413 GCA_002072015.1 Radix auricularia | reverse complement strand
AAGCGGTCCGCGACAAAATAAGTGCTGTCATTGGCCCTTACGAGGACCTTCTCACCTCAATTAAAAAGAGGAAACTACGATGGTACGGACACGTGTCAAGATCTGGAGGTCTCTCAAAGACGATATTGCAAGGCACAGTCCAGGGAAGAAGGAAAAGAGGCAGACCAAGGAAGAGTTGGGAGGACAACATCAAAGAGTGGACCGGCCTTTCATTTAGCGATTCCCAGAAGGCAGCTCAGAACCGTGACACTTGGCATGAGTTAATGCGCAGCTCAAAATGGTGCCGCAACGACCCAGCGTCGGGTTAAGGGATAGTTCAAGTTCAAGACGGACAGGACAGGACAAGATAGATAGATAGATAGATAGATAGATAGATAGACAGACAGACAGACAGATTGATTGATTGATTGATTGATTTTTAATTCCGTTAAGTTCTGGTAGTTAGTTTTAATTACTTCTTAAAACTTCTTATAAAATAGGGAAAATCAAAATTTAAACACTAAGAACGTAATATTTTTTTCTCAGTCTTACTAAATATAAAAAGTAATTCAGTATTGCCAATTTTGCTAATAAAAATAAAGTTTATTGCAAAATCAATTTTTAAAAATGTCTTAAAATTTCATTAAGTTTTGGTAAATTTTATTAATTATAAAATTAATTACATTTTTGTTTTAAAAATCCGTTAACTTCTGGTCCTTAGCTACCTCAGGGGGTTTAATGGGTAGTAATAATAGTGAGAATAGTTGAAAAAGTGTGTTAATAGCCCGTCTAACTGGAATTTCGCAAATTTGCAATACCAACTCAGATGTGGTACATTACCCAATTCAGTACTATACAGATACTCTAATCACTAATCCTGTAGTATTTCAATGCCCAGAACTATTATTATTTATAGGAATCCTATTACTATTATTATTAGGATGTGGGGTAAAAGCGAAGTTAGTCGACCGTGACGTCACAGTCATGGCGGCCTTCTTTGTTGTTATAGCATGTCCTTTAAAAAGCTTTAAAATTAAAATTCTATAGCTATACCTAACCCAAACCCTAAAACCTTCAATTTTCCACAAATTCTAAAGCTATACCTAACCCAAACCCTAAAACCTTCCATTTTTGATAATCCGTTATAGCACTCTCTTTTCCAGCAACCAGTAGCGTCGTGACGTCACTGTCGACATACTTCGCACTTTGCTTCAGCTGGATGTGGCTAGTGCTACGACAATTTTTGTCGTAGCTGCAGATGACCCGGCCGGATGTTGCTAGCGTTACAGCATCTGTAGCGCTAGTCAGGAAACTAGTGCTACGACATGTTGTAACAGCAGACGTCGGGTGGGATGTTGTTAGCGTTACGACAAGTTTGTGGTAGCAGCAGACGATCCGGCGGGATGTTGCTAGCATTACGACATACGCCACTCTTTGCAGCAGTAGCCACTTGGAAAGAATTAATTCGCAATATCTTAACCAACTCTTCTTTATATTGTATACGCATTTATATTATAATTTTATAGTACAACATTTAATAGATCGGGGCTTATTTGTGTGTATTAATTCTAAAATCTAAATTAATTTAAATAAATTATTTAAATTTAATATTGGTCTTCTGATTAAAAATATGTTGGCCGATTTTGCTATACTATACTATACTTGTGTAAGTGATGCCGATGCCGCGTATTAAAATTTAGCATACCGTAAAGTGAAGCCGTGCCGTAAATGAAAATCCTCAAGAAACGATTCGCGCACAATCGCAAGAATGTAAAATAATTTGTTTCGTGTGGAATAATAAAATGTACCGTGTGCAGACTTGTCACTGGAAACCATTCCATCCATCCTTCAACTTCATTTTGACTCTATTACTATTGGCGTTTTAGTATTGCTTTTTTTTTTTTTTTTTTTTNTCAAAGCCGAAGTTTGTTGTGAGTCATAATTATTCATATGTCATCTAGAACTTGTAAACTGTAAACATATCAGTATATTTATAAGTATAAAAACTTCATTTTGGCAAAATGAATGTCGGTAGACCCCTAAGATTTAATCATCGTATGGCGACAGCGGGATTCGATCCCGCTATCAATAGTGTCATATAATTTTCAAACTAACCCGACTGTCCATTCGTCTAACGAAGCTGGTGAGCAAATTCAATTTTTTTAATTTATAAGTGTTTTTTATTTAATGGATGAATCTAATTTTTTTTTAACCTTTAAAATTCATTAACTCTTAAAGCCCCAGAAGGTTTTCAATAAACTTCCACCTCAGTTCTGTAAGGATTTCCCGTATTACAATAAACCGGTTATGAAATTTAAAAATTTGCGTAAAATCCATTTATAATATTATTGTCATACTGACTTCATTTTTTAGGTTAAAAATGGTTATTTTACGCATCCAAAAGACCGTACTGAGTTTGAATCAATATTTACCTGTAGTTCAGTACTATTATTTTAGTAATAAAGTATAACGAAAACGTATCTTAAAAAAAAACCCAGTTAAAACTACCAAAAAACACCGCGCATCGAGCGATAACACTAGCGCCGGCAACGGCCGCCATTGCCGGAAGTCGAATACATCGTTTTTCAAGCATTGAAGAGTTTTTACTTTCCGAGATCTCATTTCTAACGAGATTTGTATCTAGGGACGCATTACGACCCTTTAGGGATAGCGGGAAGAGACGCATTACGGCGCTTTGCGACTTTAAGAGTTAATAGGCTTACTTAGTAATCATGATATTTTATTATGAGAATTATAGTTTAGTTTTCAAGTATTAGTATTAGCATAATTGAAATGGAACAAATTGCTTACGTCATTGTCTTAACAGCAGATGATCCGGGGGGGGGATGTTGCTGGCATTACGACATGTCGTAGCACCAGCCACTTCCCCCCCGGGTTGTCTGCTGTTACTTTGTCGTAGCAGTAGACACTTCGTTATTTATATTTATCCATTACTTTTTATTTACTGTCCATTTCTTAGGTTGAGGTGCTCAAATTACATAAAAGTGGGTAATCCTGCAGGATCACCTAAAAGTGTATGGCCTACTGAACTGAGAGACAATAAAATATCGGAGTGATTATTCTGAGATTTTGCCGTATAACGCAGGGCATTATTGGGAGAAATCTCCGTATAACTTTACTATAACGCTGAATGTTATACGGAGATTTTTCACATGATTCATAGCATTTAACGTCACTTCTTGCCAGTTAGGTATAAGATTCTTAAATAATCAATATTGACATGAGCTTCTTTTGTCTAATGGTTAGAGCGTTTCATTTTGAACTGGTTTTAACAGTGATCCAAGCTTCGCGTTTCGATTACGACATTTATTTTTAAATTTTTTTATAACTTTCGAATTTCTTTTTCAATTACTTTCAGTGATCTTTAATTTGTAATTACGAGGTTGGGTTTAGTATTAGTAATATGCTACAGTATTTTTTGTTATGAACTGTTAGAGTTGGAAACCCCGTGATGCTTAAAGTTAAGCTTAGACTTCGACTAAGTTAGCTTAAACCTAGGCTACCAATAATAATACTAGTACTACGAACTTTCCCCACTTGTGATTGTGATGATGAAGATTGATTAAATTAATTTTAAAATCATTATTCTTGTTTTTTAAAAAAAATAATACTACAGTCGAAACCGCTTAAGTCGACGGCGTTGGGGAATGGAAAATGGCATCGACATAACCGATGATCGAGTTAAAGCGAAAACCAATATGGCGGCAAAATATTAACATGCGCTTGAAATTTCTTTATGTACGTGTTGTGCGTTAATTAGTGATGGGACGATTAATCAGAATTGTATCGGAATATCGGGACCCTATTTCTTCACTCTTTCTTAAGGTTGTTAAGACCGTTCGTTTTTAAAGACCGTTTAAGTTTAACTATAACACCGTTTTGCGGTGATTCCCAGATTGAGCGATACTGTGCCTTCGAAGCGACTTGCTTGATTTTCCTTACAAGCTACACAAATAAGTAACCTACACATCCCCTCATTGTCCCCGAACCATTCTCTTCTGGACTCGGAATGGTCTATCGTGACCTATATATGACTCATGACAAAGCGAACTCTCCTCTTATATAAACGTACACAAATAAATTAGGTACTCCTTTTGAACCTTCAACTTTGACATATTTTAATTAATTCTAACCAATAGTTAAATGACTTTTGCACACGGCCACTTCTTATGAATGAAACAATGAGAACAAAGCAGTAGTACAGTACATGTAATAGTCAAAATGAGGTTGAAGGATGAATGGTTGCCAATGACAATAAGTTTGCACACGGTACATTTTATTATTCCATACGATCCCCTCAGCTTACAATTCCTTTGGTAAATTGATGCTAATAGGACTAACCAACAACAATGGTTTGGGAGATTGAGAGTGGGGGTGAGTAAACTCTCTGTAGTCTGTTATATTATATATTTTAAAATCTGGGGAGCCTTGTTTACAGTAAGCAGCCTATGATTTTGGTATCGTCCCATCACTAGCGTTAATAAATGATAATGTTCATGCACATGTTTTTGGAGTTTTTTTTTTTTTTAACACAACAGCATTGCCTTTATTTGTTTGATGAAGCTATCGGCATGCTATAAAATTGTACATACATGTTTGCTAACAACAAAAGGTATATGTGCACCAACTGACAGCAGAAATTTACAAATTTAAAATAAAAACCAACGTCGATTATTTATTATTCTCCAACACATCTCTGAAACTGGCGATTTAAGTTAGCAACACATGTCTCAGCGCAAGGCGCAAGTGGGCTGTGACGATGACGTCACCAGCACACATCACAAGCTGATCGCATTGCCATAGTACCAGAAGCAACACAGCGCTGAGAGCAAAAAGCAAGTGGGCTGTGACGTCACCAGCAGACCCTGGTGAAACATTTTCAAAAGCTGGCGATTGGTCATGGGGATCGAGATAACCGATGTTAAGTGGCAAATTTGACCTTTTCTGTGCTCGTGTTATGAGGTTTCGGCGACTTAAAAAAAAAACGACGAGAAAATGCTAAGACAAAGAGAGAATTTGGCGGTTCCAATAAAAACCGTTGACATAATAGGGTGGTCGAGCTAAGCGAGCTCGAGTTAAGTGGGTTCCACTGTATTTATAAGCATTACTAACAGTAATGAAACTAGATTAATAATTTTAATATTAATTTATTCAATCTTCATCGTCGTCAGTGTCAGTGAGCATACTTCCATGATCAATAGCCATTTAAATCTTGTAGGGGTTGCCAACAGTTATACAAAAAATTATTTTTAAAAAAAATTCTCTCTTTTATTTTGGTGGTTGGATAAAAAACAAGTTCCAAGTAGAAAATTATTGTCAACCAGTCGCACATTCTCCACACAGTTGATAATATAGAAATACTATTGATAATATTGCAAATCAAATTAGTAGAGCTAACGAGACTAAGCACAGTTATTTATTTTTATTTTTTAAAAAAAATAAGCTATGATATCTACTAGCTACAAATAATACTATATTAGAACGAGACAAAAGTACTGATTATTTTTATAAATAGAAATCTAGAATATAACGCTTCTCTGTATAACCCCTCCCATAAAATATTGCAAAGACTTGTTGATTCTTCTCATCCATGAGGAGCATCCACCAATCATTGTTAGCATCTGCAATTCCTCCAAGGGCATAGGCCACCTACGAGAGACCTCCAGGCATCCCTATCCTGGGCCAGCCTGTTGGGATCTTCCAGTCATAGCCAATTCTTGTAATGTCTGCCTCCAATTCTTGACACCAAATGTTTCTTGGACAGCCCTTTTTTTGCTTTCCCTGTGGGTTCCATTTCAAGATTTTCCTTGTATTTGAGGCTGGTTTTATTAGCTTATGACCAATCCACCTCCACCGCTTCTGGAGAATCTCCTCAATTGGTTTCTGCTTTGTCCGATGCCACAGTTCCTGGTTGACTTTTTCTGCCCAGTGAATTCTGAGAATCCTTCTTAGACAGTTTTAGATAAAGGACTGAATTCAGGTCAGGTTTACAGCTGTCGTTCTCCATGTCTCGGCTCCATATAACAGCACAGGCTTTCACCATGGTGTTGAAGATCCTTATTTACTGCTTAGGGTTCTGGAGACCCAAACATTCTTGAGTTGTTGGAAGACTGCTCTCGCTTTCCCAATCCTTATTTTGACATCAGCATCCGTTCCACCTTGTTTATCTACTACGCTGCCAAGGTAAACAAAACTGTCCACCGCCTCAATTCAATTATTTTGGCAAGTTGGCGATTGAAAAATAAAATGATATGTAAATCAATTCCGTTTTATCATCACTGTTTACTCTGTAAGCTTTATAATTTTATTATGATTTTTTAATTTGAGAGTTGACCAGCATCACACACAAGAAGGGTAAACATGACACTACAACCAGCAGGGTGTGAGGCGTGGGTTTTTTAAACTAAGGAAAAATACCTCGCTTACTTTAACTTCTTTAGAACGGTTAATCACGAGTTCTTTTTTTTTTTTTGTTAATGACTATAAACCATCAATGTTTACTTAATTCTTTGGATTTTTTTTAAAATTCCCTGAATTGAGGGCAACACGGAAAAGAGCTTAACGCAAGTGGGGGGTGTGGGTTTTGATGCCACCATCAGACGGCACGCGAGCTGAAAACATTCGCCCAGCAGAGTGTTACCTGGTCCTCAAATTTGATTTCGGTCTTATATTGACAGTTTTCACAGGCATTTGACTTAAAATTACTAATTACCACATTGATATAAAATTGTATGTAATTGGGACTGACGATTAACCTGTCTTTTTTTTTAACAGTTAACCGTTCCTCAAAAACGAGTGGTCTTAACAACCTTACTAGATAATTAGGTAGTTAAGACCTTCGTTTTTGAGAACCTGTTCACCGTTCAAATAAGAAAAACGGTTTACAGTCAGTCCCTATATTTAATATGTTTTGAGAACCAACAAGAAAATGCATTAAATTTTCACCCCGCATCGTCTTTTGACATCCAGGCGCCTGTTATGTACCGTCGCTAGTGTTCACCTATGCTGCGCTAACGTCAAAACAATGAATTTTTTTATATGAATAATTTTTTTACAAATTTTAAAGCGGTCCAACAAAGAAGTAAACCATGATGATAAATATTTAATTTTATGTATTAAAAGTATCAAAACAGCATGTTGTCAAGTCAGTTCTTTTATGAGGACTGCTTAACCGTTAAAAAAAGACAGTTTTTCCTAAAAATTTTTGAGAATCACCATAGAGCGTGTGTATAAAATTTTCTTCTCGTGCCATCTGATGGTTACTTCAAAGAACATATGTTTAACAAAAAAATATTTCTGTTGTGTTTTTAATTTTTCTATAAGTTTGTTTTGGAGTTGTTCATTTAATAAAATTTTGTTTCAAATGAATAATACATACTTATTATATATCTTTAAGAAGTGGGCTATAAGCTTTAAATAGTATTAAGTCAAAGCTGAAAAGACTGCACCCTAACTCTTGGCTTAAACCTCTTGTTAATTTAGGATTATTGTTGAATAAAGTAAATCTTTTTTAAAATGTTGTCATTTATTTTCTGTGTTTCATCATAGATAAAAGAGCTGAAAAGAAGTAGGAAATTATCATGCCTCCTGGGCGTCCTCGTCGTGCTGTCAAGCAACAGCCAGTGGCAGAACTTGATGAGTCAGAGCAGGCTTCTGAATTATCACTGTAATATTATTTTTAATTAAATTAAGCTAGTCTATCTTAGCATTTCAAGCATGATAAATTTTTTCCCCACTTATGTTTTTCAATGAAAAGTTTGATAAATTTAGGTTTCATTGTTTTTTTTTTTGTTTTTTTTTCCTTGAAAAAAAATGTTTTTCATTACAATAGAATAAAGTGAATATTTTTTAGAATGCTTATTTTATGATTCTATTTAGGAATCAAGGAAATGATTCTGATAGTGACTTTGAAGAACCAAAAGTAAAAGGGAAAAGGAAGAAAAAGGATGACTCTGCACAGGTAATATTCATTTTTTTACATATTGTTGTCATAGTTAAGGGTGTTCAAACTGCTTGTAATAAAGGGTTATAATTTTCATTTTCTACAACGACACTTGAAGTTTGTCTACGCCTCATGTAACTTTACACTTGCCTTCTTGTTTTACATCAAAGCCATTTAATATTTCTGACGCTTCAGTTAGTACTTGCTACGTATAGTTTCTACATGATGCCCGTCAATTAATTGTAATGTTAAAAAATAATATATATTAAAATGCCACTTTGATTTCATATTTCAACATTCAACCATCAACTTGTTATTATATTGTAATGGAAATTTAACTATAAGAATTATATTGCTGTGTCCTTCTCTCTTGCTTACAAAATAAAGGATAATAATAGACTCACTTAACACTTTTAACAGACTAAGAAATTAAAATAATTTTTCACGTAAATCTAGTCACCTTCTGGCATCTTCAAAAAGTACAAAAAATCTGCTAATACGGGCAAATTAGCATTAGGTTTAACCTGTCATGGTAAAACAGGAACAAATCAATCTATTAAGACAAGATAGCCAGTTAAGCACTACCAACTTTAGTCCCAATGCTTTCTGTTTATTTTCTCTTGCAAGAAATGAATAATTATGGGATATATATAGTATAAATTATTAATAAACATGTCCTTTATTTCATTTGTCATTTTTGTGTTTTTCAGCCAGCAAAGCGAAAGAAAGCAGAAACAGCAGCTGCAAAAGCAAAGAAAGCACAACATATATCCTTAGATAGTGGAGATGGTAGCCTTTTTGAGGCAGTGAAGACAGGAAAAGCTTCTTTGCAAGTAAGATATTTTAAAGGCAATGAATAAGAAAATTCATTGTGTCTGACAGTTTCAAACCCTTCAAATACAACTTCCAAGAAGATAGAACATTCATGGGACAATATTTTCATATGCATGGGTCCAAAATACTGTCCCAGGTGGAAAACCCACTTTTCCTTTATTATATTATAGATCTGACGACTTAGTTGCTCCTCATTATTCATCTGCTATATTTTCAGACTGTTGTTGATGAGTGGATAGAGGGTTACAAAGTTGAAAGAAATACAGCACTTCTTGAGCTCATCCAGTTCTTCATCCAGTGTTCAGGCTGTAAGGGAAAGATCACACCGTACATGTATGCAAATATGGAGCATGCTGAGATCATTAGGAAAATGACTGAAGAATTTGATGAGGTAATCAATTATTTTTGTCTCTTTCAAAGAAAAAATTTCAAGACTAAATTATTGATTGTAACACCAATTTCAATTTAAAGTATATATTTCTGGAGTAGAGCAAGTAAACATTTAAAGGCTTTGATTTACTTTGAATGACATTTGTAACAATATTTCAGATTGACAAATCTGTTTTTTGTGTTGTTTTTTTTAAACAACCTTTTTTTCTGTTACTGCAAATAAAAATTAAACTTCTGATGAGAATGTAAGCATATATTTTGTTTAAAAAAATGCAAAGCTAAAGTTATTTTAGTGGATTATTTGTAAATTTTGTTACATTCCTCCCAGGAAAGTGGTGATTACCCTCTGATCATGACTGGCCCTCAGTGGAAAAAATTTAAGTCGTCATACTGTGAATTTGTCCAAGTTCTTGTTAGACAGTGTCAATACAGTATCATCTATGACCAATATATGATGGATAATGTTATTTCTCTGCTAACTGGTCTAACAGATTCCCAAGTCAGAGCATTCAGGCACACCAGTACTCTAGCAGGTATAATACAGGTTGTTGTGGAATGTAAACTTGTTTTCTTTAAGGCCTAGAAATTTAAACTGGCACCATGTCATTTCATTTGTTATATTTTTTAATGAATTTTTTTTTTTACCAAATAGCAATGAAACTCATGACTGCCCTGGTGGATGTTGCCTTGAATCTTAGTATTAATTTGGACAACACACAAAGACAGTATGAATCTGAACGCGCCAAACAGCAAAATAAGAGAGCTGGTGATCGACTTGAGTTACTTATGCAAAAACGACAAGAGGTAATTTCATTTGTTTGTACAATCAGCCAGTTTTTTAATCTTTTTAAAAAATGCATAAAGAATAATATAATTATGCCTCTATTTCTAATATTTCTCTTTCTATTGTTTCTTGACATTGTTTTCCCTATAATTGTTCTAGAAATTTTTTTTGAGAATACTACAAATATGACCATTTAAATGCACCACTCCCCCCTTTCATGATTTTTTGGCTGGGGATTGTAAAAAAAAAATTATTTGATATTCCTTTCTAAATTTTCTATTCCGCAACAAAGTGATTAATAAAGGCATCTTAAAGAGGTAAATCTTATACAATTTTTTTACCTTACAGCTGGAAGAAAATCAGGCAGAAATACGCAACATGTTGACTTACATCTTTAAAGGTGTTTTTGTGCACAGATACAGGTGAGAATTTACTCAACTGTATAGTAAAATTATGAAGCTAATGTGATATACACATTAAAATGAAAAGAGGGTCGTACTTATTGTTAATTTTTTGTTTTTTTTGTTATTAACTAGCATTAAATATTTGTTGCTTACATTATTTCCAGAGATACACAGCCTGAAATTCGATCTATCTGCATGGCTGAAATTGGCGTATGGATGAAAAAGTACCCTAACATGTTCCTAGATGACAGTTACCTCAAATATGTAGGCTGGACACTCTATGATAAGGTGAATATAGTGTGATTTACACAAGAATAGAATTCTATTTAAATGTTGTTGTTTTTTGGGGTGGTGGGATGGTATTAGAATAAACATTAAGTATAAATTTATGTGTTCATTTGGAGAAAAAAAATTAACCTATATTTTAAGCATGAAAAGATTTAAGTATTCAAATTTACAAATACTTGATGGCATCATTTTTTTTTTTTTTTACATTTTTTCTAGGTTGGGGACGTTCGTTTATGTTGCCTCAAGACTTTAGCGCCTCTGCATGAAACTCCAGATTTATCAGGGAAACTTGAGTTGTTCACAAACAGATTTAAGGTCAGCGACTGAGAGTAATGTTGACAGATAAACTCATTATATGTTGGTTAATACAAAACAATTAACATCAATTTTAAATTTTTTTAAGCTCTGTTTAGATAATTAATTTTCAAATTTTGTTAATTGCATGTACATCATTTTCAGGATCGCATTGTTGAAATGACTCTAGACAAAGAGTATGATGTAGCAGTCCAGGCCATTCGCCTAGTTATTTGTGTTCTTAAGTATGTATTACAAGAAACTTAACATTGTGTCCCTGTCCCTGACTTATTCCTCTTGACTCCTAAGTTATTTTACTTCTTTGTAATATATGTTTATGCATTAATCAAGTATGCTCTGATGCTCAAACTGATTGCAACACTGATTCTCTTGATGTCAACATTCATTTATAAAGGTACAGTGAAAATGTTTTATCTGACAAAGACTGTGAGAATGTCTATGAGCTTGTGTACTCCTCACACCGAGCTGTTGCACAAGCAGCTGGAGACTTCCTAAATCACAAACTTTTTAAGCGTGATGATGAAGCCTCTGTTGTTGGATCAGCCAGTGGTAAAAAGAGAAGCCACAACACACCCCTTGTGAGAGATCTGGTTCAATTCTTTATTGAGAGTGAGGTAATTCAAATATGCACAATGGTCCTTGTAATAAATATTCAATTTTTGTAGACTTTATTGTATGGTTTTAAAATATATCTCGAACAATTAATTCATGTATTTGAGTCATGTATTTTTAAATATTACATTATTTTTTTACATGTTGTGGTCTTAAAAATTTGCTTACCTTTAAATAAAAAATTAAGTAATTATATTTATTCCCATTGAATATAAATTATATCTTTTAATATTCTTCAGCTTCATGAGCATGCTGCTTATCTTGTTGACAGCCTATGGGATATTAATGAGATGATGAAAGACTGGGAATGTATGACAGATCTGCTATTAGAAGAATCTGGTAAAGGAGAAGAAGGTAAGGTTCAGTATATGAATTTTTTTATTTCTGTCTCTTGTGTTTGTTTCATTGGCGAAGCTAGACGCCATTAAATGAGTGCGATAAAACTCCTGCTCCCTGGAACTCTTTCCTTGACTCCTTTTCTACACGCTAATTACCTGTTATTCATTTGAAAGAATAAATTGTTGTGTTATTAATTTTTTAAATTTATTATTTTATATTATCTGGGTTTGTAGTCTTTTCAAATGTATTTGGCAATTGCTGGCTTAATTTTTGTGATTACTTAAATGTTTAAAACCTCAGCCCTTGATGACAGGCAAGAAACAAGTCTCATAGAGATTATGGTGTGCTGTGTCAAGCAAGCAGCAACCGGGGAATCACCTGTTGGCAGAAGCCCTAATAGAAAGGTAATAATCATTATTTTTCAGTTAGGTCAGAGAGAGATAAGAAAGTATGAATTACACCCATCCTGGTAGTTGCACTACTGAAATACATTTTTACACTGTACTTTCATCGCTCAAATGCTCCAGTTGTTATATAAAGAGGTATTCATTTTTTGTTTGTTGTTGCTTTTATAAAAACTTGATTCTTGATATTTTTTTAAAATTCATCAATATAAAACTTTGAAATTTGAATTTTCTCTGCCTATAGTTTTGTGCAGTATGTTTCAAGAATTACACCTATGTGAGATAGAATTTGAACTTATTTAGAAAAGAACTAAAATATAGTTGTTGTTTTTTTAAACATGAAATTAATTGTTTTGATGGTATTGTGCTCTCTCAGATGTCTGCCAAAGAGTTGAAGCAAGTGTCTGAGGATAAGCAGAGACTTACTGAACATTTTATTGTCACCCTTCCGCAACTGTTGCTCAAGGTAAGATTGCTGACTCGTAGCTTTCATTTTCTTTGAAAAAAAAGTTGAGAAACTATGAAGTTTATCTTTGATCTCACTTAAATATTTGATTTAGTTAGTTTTTAACATCCAGCCCGTATATTTATTTTTTTTTCCAGCTAACCTCAATATTTAGTTTGTTCTTTCCAGCCAACCCATTTATTTCTAACCTCATATTTTAGTTAGTTTTTTCCATCCAATACCATTATTTAGTTAACTCTTTCCATCCAACCAGCTGCCTATTTTGTTTTACAATATTTTTTAATGCTGATTACTTTTTGTCTCTCAATTTTAAGTATTTGATGGATGCTGAGAAAGTGGCAAATCTACTTCAGATCCCTCTCTATTTTGATCTGGATATCTACACATCTGGTCGACAAGAAAAGGTATATTTCTTGTTATGGAAAACCCTTTTTTTTGGGTTAAATTATTAAATTATCTCTTTGAGGTGTTATTAAAGAAAATCAGTTGGTGACAACTTGTTTTTAGGGAGTAGGGATGTAATTTAAATGTAAATATTTTCTCTAAAGTCAACGTATTTATCTTTTCAGAATCTTGAATTATTGTTGCGCTACATCAATGATATTGTTGAAAAGCACACAGGCAATGAGGTAGTTCAACTGCAAGGACTTTTAATTAATACAAATATTTTATTTACTTTGTTTGTTGAAGAACATCTTTCATATTTTGAAATAAAGTCTTAAGATAAAGTTTTAAAACTTAACATTTCAATTCAACAGTCCCTTAATGTACTTATTTCAACATGAAGTAAAATACAAGGAGTAAAATAAATATATCTTAATTAGACTTTCATCTTGTAATGTTGCATTAATATTAATCTGTACAGGTCCTTGAGGCATGTTCCAAATGTCTAGAATGTTTGTGCAATGAAGAGTTTGCCATTGCTGGCAAAAGTGAAGTTAGCAAGAAAACACTTATAGACGCTTTAGTGATCAAATTGAAAACTGCAGTCCAAGATTACTTTACAGAGGTATAATCTTCTTATGTTCAAAATTATTTTTCATTTGGTCTGACTGTTTTGTCTTCTTTCTTTAGTAACCATTAACTTAAACATTCAAATATGTTGAGATGTCAACACTTTTGAAATGTATCATTGAAATTTACAATACTAAAAGAAAATGAATCCAGATAACCACCAAAAGTTTAGATATTATGAGAGTATATAGGACGAGGAATCTTATGGCAGGATTTATTCCAGTTAATAATGATAAATTCCAGTTACATTCAAAATTTATAAAAATGCACACCTAAGTTTTCAATAAATAGGGAGTGAGTGAAACCTTTTAGGGTCATTCCCATTTCTTAAAATTTTAAAACAGCATAGACATCCAATTTGTATTATTATTAAAATATTGGCAATAACACTCCAGAGGCATCAAAAGTTCAATTAGAATTATCTTTCTTTTTTTTATAGAAACAATATATTTTACCATGAACAATGTCATAACTTTATCTCTGTTAATACTGAATACAGATCTATTCTAAGATCATTCGGCACATCATCCCACTACCTATCTCTCTTCCCTCTGAACACGATAGACAGCTCCCTTGCTACTCATTCTTAAGTTTCTCTGTCCCTTCAAAAACTCCTGAAAGCCAAACAAAAGCTGACTGTGGCAGCAGGATAAACTTAAAAGATACTTAAGCAAGGGTACATCTATAAATTTCTAACAAATTTTTTTTAACTTGAAGCTGGTTGAAATAAAAAATAAGATAGCTTCAAAGAATCATCGAATATCAATTAAATAATTTCTAAAAATGTTTCAGGGAGACACTCCAGATGAAGATGAAGTTTTTGCTTTACTGGCTGCACTGAAAAGGATAAGTGCTTTTTACGCGTAAGCATTTTGTAAAAATTTTCAATCTGACCTTTTTCACATTCACACATTAACTTACCCAGTCAAATATACGGTTGTTAAGACTGCTAGTTTTTGAGAACCAGATAACCAAGTGTGTGATCTGAAACGAGTATTTTTCCTCAAGTTTTAAAATCCTCAAGAGACTTTAACAAAGGCACTTAAATGTCACTGCCGCTCGTGCTTAGCTCCCAAAAGCCTGTCAACTCTGAAATCATAAAAAACTATAATGAAAAGTGCATTTTTAAAAATAAATATTAAAATTCCATACTATTTTTATAATATATCTCACTAAAATTTATGTGAATTGATTAAAAAAATGAAAACTTTGTAAAATTGAAGTCAGAAGTCCAGATTAAAAAAGGACGAGTCCTGCTCTTAGGACCCGTTTAATGTTAACAACCTCAGTGGCCTATAAGGAATTTAATAACACAAATTTTCCCGTTATTTGTGTTCAAATTTACAGCTGTCATGACCTAACAAACTGGGAAGTGTGGGATGATATCTTCATTGTGGTCAAATCTGCACGACAGAAAGCTGTTATTCCTGAGGATGTGAGTAGTCAAATGTAATGTCCTTAAAATTTCTGTAGGTTTGCATGTCATGAGATGAAGCTATGAATGTTATTTTTCAAATGGATTTTAAAAATAAAAGTATCAATTTTTTAAAAATAAAAGTATTATCAGTATATAATGGCTCCCTCTGCAATAAGAAATTGTATTCTTATTTTTCAGATCATTGTGAAAGCAATCCATGCTTGTTGTACAGCTGTTAACTTTTATTTGAAGCGCCTTGATGAATCAAAGCCTAGACCAGTGAGTTTTAAGATAGGAAAGCACTGGGGATAATAAATTAAACAAGTAATACAAAATCAAATGAGTTTTTAAAGGCAATTTCCAACAAAGAATTTCTGATCCATTTTATTCAAGGGAAATCACTTTAGATTACATTAAAATTCATTTCAAATCAATAATTCTGAAACTAAACAAAGCAATTGCTATCTACAAATTGCTGCTAAAATTTATAGTCGGATGAAAAAAAAATTTTTCAAAATTTCCTTTTCCAACATTGTTCTAAATAAAGTTGTTAACGGTTAACTTGTCCTCAGATCAGGACCAGTCCCTTTTATTCAAGACCGCTTAACCGCAAATTCAATAAGCCCGTATAAGCTTATTACCTGGACTTCGTTTTTGTTGTTATGATTAACTCGAGCAACGGTGACTTCAAATCGTTTCTCCGTATTTTGGTATATAAATTATATACACTTCATCACTATTAATTTACTAAGACTATGAATGATGTTTTTAAATTTTCATTGACTAAGTTATCTAGGCACCGTACAAGAGCTAGGCGCTAGCTCTGTGAGCATTTGATGTGAACAACAGCAAAGGTCATCTACTGTTACTATTTATAATACTTGACAATCAGTTAAATGAAAAGACTTAATCAAGAAAAAAAAAGTAATTTGACACAAATTATTGTAAATTTTAAAAAATGATTATAAGCAAAGAATTTCCACTACAAACACTAAATACTGTACTTTTTAATGTTTTCAAACTATAGCCATAAAAAGAATCTGTGTTAAATTTCCTAACTGGTCATATCTATGAATTTGATCTATTAGGATGAAATGAAAAGGCTAAGGAAGAAACTTGCCGTACTCATTCAATGTTGCCATGAGCTCATGTTTCATGACAGTGAGAAAGTTAAAGAAGAGGTAATGTTCTGAAAATTACAATATGTCACTTCTTAATCAGTGTTATCAAATTAAAAAGTATAATAATTTGCTATCATATTATAATTAAAAATTTGCATTGTTTTAGTGCAATAAGTTACTGTAATAATGTTTTAAGTCCCATAAGATTTTCTATTAAAAAAAAAACGTATACCTCAGTCCCGTAAGGATTTCAAGATTATATTGCATTGAGTTGGGTTATGATTTTTTTTTTAATGCTGAAAATGAATTAATTGTTATACTGAATTCATCTTTTTGTATAAGCTTACAACGTATCCAAAAGATTATCTTGAGTTTAGTATTCTTTTACCTGCAGTTTAGTACCATACTGTGGCCAAAAAGTTTGGCAAAATTACATCTTTTAAAAAAAACATAAAAAAACCCCTTTAAAAATTGCCTCAAAGCTTCGCGAAACTAACAAAGTCATGGGCAAAAGCAAACACTGACATATCCGGAAGTCACCAAAGCTAATCTCACTAAATGAAGAGTTTCTACTTTGTAAGATTTTATTACTAAAGAGAGCAATGTCAAGTCCCGCTTTACCTTTCTTTGGGATCAGAGGCAAGGCACGCATTTTGTGCTTTGGGACATTAAAAGTTAATGAAATGCAAAAGATTTAATAGCATTTTTTGTACTTGGTAAAACTTTTTTAATGGAAATTTGGTTGTAACCTGTCAATCCCCATAAATATTTGTTTATGTTTTTAAAATTTTTCATCCCCTTTAAAAAATTTTTTAAAATTCTCTTTAAACTTAATTATATGTTTTTCTTCCAGTCTTTTGTCATCATTTGTGATTTACTGACAGTGTTTAGCCCCAACCTAGCAGAAAGCAATCCTCTCCTTGTGCCAATAGTCTATGATGTTGAGCCAAAACTAACAGCTCATCTCAGTGAATTTCTACTCATGAAAGTATTTGTGGAGGATGATGATGGTAATTTTTTTATTTTAAGTTACTTTTTTTTGTTGAAAAAATAACAAATTCATTTTGAGATAAATGAGACTATAAGTGAATGATTGAGTTCTTTTAGGTTTTTGTTAATTAATTTCTTCTTTAAATTCAATATCTTTATTATTAAAAAAAATAATTTCCTCCCAATTTTATTTTAGTTAATCACCAACTTTGTTTTAGTTAACAGTAGAGTATTGAGTGTTATTGTAACTCAAAAATTTTCAAGAGTATTTTGTGTGTCCCTTGGTTACACAAATTATTTTAGACCTGAGGGACTTAATCTTTCAATTCAAACAAATTTAATTTTTTAAATATAACTTTTCCAGAGGATATGGATGAAAATATAAAAATTGAGGAATTGCACAAAAGAAGAAATTTTCTTGCCAGTTTTTGTAAATTAGTGGTATACAATATAATACACATCAAAGCAGCTGCCACAATGTTTAAACATCATATGAAGGTATTTCAAAGCATTTATTTGGTTATTCTAATCAATTGAGTTTATTTAATTTTGCAGATCTCTTATTTATGTGAGTTAGAGACAGATGATCATGAATAATTTAGTCTCAGATAGCATTCGCATTTGTGTTAGAATTTTTAATAATTTTAAAAATCTCTTGAAAATAATCTAATTTAACCCTCATTTTTTCAATGATCTTTGTTGTGCAGCAAAATTTTAAACTGAAACATTGCCAAATGTTTATAAAAGTTTTTTTTATTTACAGTTTTACAATGATTATGGTGACATTATTAAGTATACACTTAGTAAAGCCAGGGAGATCAACAAAGTAACCACATCCAAGACACTGGCCATAAGTCTGCAGCAGGTGCGTGCCACAAACTAGTAGATTAAACAGTTTCTACCATAATGTGGTGTGCTTTATTTGGAACTTTATTTTGTCATCTGACAGTGTCAATTCTATGTTTTCATGTATTTTATTTATGGTAAATGTTTCTGAAAGACTGTTATAGTTGTATAATGCAAAAAGTCATTATTAGATCAATAAAATATGTATAATGGTTTACTTATATTGAGTTGGGATTATTTACATTTTGGACTAATAACATTAAAACGTACTTTGTTCATGTATTCCAGTTGTTCAAAGAACTCCAAATTGAGCAAGGAGACGTTGATAGGTCATCTGATTCTTTCCAATCTATTAAGGTATAAATCTAAGTAAATGACAGTGTTATTAAATTTTTTGTTGTGGGCATCACTTAATAACTTTTTTTTAAGAATGTATAATAACTTTCTTTATTTCATGTAATTAAAACATTAATTTTTTTGACAAATATGAGACATAATTTGCAATTGCTTATAAAACTTATAACCTAAAAAAAAACACAACTTATTCCCTGTTTTAGATGGCAATATGTCATCTCTTCATATCGAAAAGTAATTGTGACAGGAACTAGTTACTTTTGTAGGCTGCTGAAATAATTTTTGTTTCTAAGTTTTTTTTTCTTTCTTGAAATTATGTAGGAGCTTGCACGAAGATTTGCTCTGTCCTTTGGTTTGGATCAGATTAAAAACAGAGAGGCTGTAGCAACAATGCACACGTAATATGTGTTCGTTATTTACTGTGTGAAAAACTTTTAAAGGGGGATACATGTCATTATTTTAATATTTTATTTATAATTAGCTGACGTTTTCTTAATTCAATTTTCCTGTCGTTTATTGCACTAAATATATTACTGACTACCACAAAATAAGACATAATACATGTTAGGAATATCATATTATTGTACTTAGTTCCACCACATCTGACAACCGAGTGCATGCTGTATCATTATCATTGCCTTGATAAACTTTTCAATGAATAAATAGTAATTGGAAATAAATGTGATATGGTGAAGCACTGAGTGTTGAGTGTGAAGTGGCGAGGGATGATTAATAACTTCTACATAACTTTATGAAAGAACATTTGGACTTAACATTGTGCATTTATTACTTGTCTCAGGGAAGGCATAGTGTTCAGCTTAACACCATTTGAAAATAGGGACAAAGGACCAAATGCTGCACCACCTAACCTGGCCTTCCTGGAGGTTCTTTGTGAGTTCACCAACAAACTTATGAAACAAGATAAAAAGACAGTGTAAGTCCATTAGCTTCTTTACAATTTATGATATCTATTTCTTACTTTGAACCAAAAATAAAATCAACTTGTGATCTAAGAATTTCTATGAATACTAATACTGCTTGATTCTTGATCTAGAAAAGAAAATTGAATAAAGTTTAACTCTTAATGTACCAAAGCCTGGTACTCCGCTGTTTACCGTTTTTCACCAAAGAGCGGTAATGCGTGACTCAATAGAACTCTCTTTAGAAACGAAATTACAGAAAATAAAAACTCTTCAGTGCATGAAAAACAATGTTTTCGACTTCCGGCAATGGCTGCTGTTTCCGTCGCTAGTGGTATCGCTAGATTCGCGATGTTTATTGGAAGTTTTTACGCTTTTTTTTCGAAGATGCGATTTTGCTATACTTTATTACTAAAATAATAATATTAAACTACAGGTAAAAATAGTATTAAACTCAAAACAGTCTTTCGGATACATAAAATAACCATTCTTATTCTAAAAGATGACATCAGTATGACCATAAAAATAAAAAAGGATTTTACACAATTTTTTAAATTTCATAACCGGTTGATCGCAGTTGAACCAGTTCTTACAGTACTGAGGCGGAAGTTTTCCCTTATGGCACATTAAGAGTTAAAGCATCAAAACGTTTCATGTTTATTAAAATAAAAAAATATGTGTTTTTGTCCCCAGTGTCAACTATTTGGACAAACAAGTGGAAGGTAAGATGCCTCAAGTTCGTCAAGAGGACTGGCAACCATTCTTTACTTACAGGAATAGCCTCATGCAAGGAGATACTGACTGGAACACAATCACAATCAAACAAGCAGCACAGAAGCGTTATGGTAGAAAAGCTCGTCAAGACAGTGAGTACATTTCAAATCACTTTGTAATTTCATTTAAATTATTGCACCAACAAAAAGGCTACCAACTCCAATTCCAAATACTACATATTCAATGGCTAAGTAATAACTTAACATTTTGCACTTAGTAAAAAATAAATTTTTAACATTGTTTTGTAACCCTTTTGCCCTGAGGCAAAAAGTGAGCCAAAACTCCATAAAATTTGCAATGTACATGTTTTTTTTATTTACAAAAATTAATCTATGAAAGCAATAAAAGTCAAATTTTGGAAAATACAAGGAATAATAGTACATAAATTTATTCGAAGAAACCCTTTTAAAAATTAAAGAAAGTTTATATTTAACTTGAAGTGCTGGTGAAAGAAGTTGGCATGAAGTCTGCATTTGGTAGTTAGACAGATTTTCTTTTACAAAGTCTAACTTGGGACAAATTACATCCATAAACAGCCTCATGTGCCCTAAATATTGTTCTAATTCATGTTTAGGGCACTTATCTGCAATAAAATTCCTAATCGCAATCTAAATGCGGTATTATCCCCTCTGACCTATGATGTCTGGACCTATTGCGCCCATGCTGTCAAGGCCTGAAACATCATCAGAATTTTTATCAGATATGAATCAAAGTACTTCAATTTGAACATAAAAATTTCTTTCACCTCATTATAACCATATTACACCCTAAATCTTATTGTCTAATGCCCCAAAGCATTGTAATGCGCGTCTCGTCTGTAATGCCAAAGCGCGGTAATGCGTGCCTTGATAGAACTCTCTTCAGAAACGAAATCACAGAAAGTAAATACTCTTCGGTGCGTGAATGATGACGTATTTGACTTCCGGCAATAGCAGCATTTTCCCTCGCAAGTGTTATCGCTCAATTTGTGAAGTTTTTTGTAGATTTTACTGGTTTTCTTTTGAAGATGCTATTTTGCTTTACTTTATTATAAAAATAATACAGTCGAAACCGCTTAAGTCGACGGCGTTGGGGTATGAAAAATGGCATCGACATAACCGATGATCGAGTTAAAGCGAAAACCAATATGGCGGCAAAATATTAACATGCGCTTGAAATTTCTTTATGTACGTGTTGTGCGTTAATTAGTGATGGGACGATTAATCAGAATCGTATCGGAATATCGGGACCCTATTTCTTCACTCTTTCTTAAGGTTGTTAAGACCGTTCGTTTTTAAAGACCGTTTAAGTTTAAATATAACGCCGTTTTGCGGTGATTCCCAGATTGAGCGATACTGTGCCTTCGAAGCCACTTGCTTGATTTTCCTTACAAGCTACACAAATAAGTAACCTACACATCCCCTCATTGTCCCCGAACCATTCTCTTCCTAATCATCTTCTTTGGGTCCGTCCCCTCAGCTTACAATGGACTCAGAATGGTCTATCGTGACCTATATATGACTCATGACAAAGCGAACTCTTCTCTATATAAACGTACACAAATAAATTAGGTACTCCTTTTGAACNGTCAAAATGAGGTTGAAGGATGAATGGTTGCCAATGACAACAAGTTTGCACACGGTACATTTTATTATTCCATACGATCCCCTCAGCTTACAATTCCTTCGGTAACTTGATGCTAATAGGACGAGATTGAGAGTGGGGGTGGGTAAACTGTCTGTAGTCTGTTATAATATATCATATATTTTAAAATTTGGGGAGCCTTGTTTACAGTAAGCAGCCTATGATTTTGGTATTGTCCCATCACTAGCGTTAATTAATGATAATGTTCATGCACGTGTTTTTGGAGTTTTTTTTTTTTAACACAACAGCATTGCCGTTATTTGTTTGATGAAGCTATCGGCATGCTATAAAATTGTACATACATGTTTGCTAACAACAAAAGGTATATGTGCACCAACTGACAGCAGAAATTTAAAATAAAAACCAACGTCGATTATCGATAAAAACTAAGAATTTCAAAAGCCGGCGATTGCCATAGTACCAGAAGCAACACAGCGCTGAGAGCAAAACGCAAGTGGGCTGTGACGTCACCAGCAGACCCTGATGTGGCAGAAACTTGGTCCCTTTGTTATAAAAAAATCATAGCTAACATTTTCTAAAGCTGGCGATTGGTCATGGGGATCGAGATAACCGATGTTAAGTGGCAAATTTGACCCTTTTTTTGTGCTCGTGTTATGAGGTTTCGGCGACTTAAAAAAATCGAATTAAACGACGAGAAAATGCTAAGACAAAGAGAGAATTTGGCGGTTCCAATAAAAAACGTCGACATAATAGGGTGGTCGAGCTAACCGAGCTCGAGATAAGTGGGTTCGACTGTAGTTCAAAACTACATGTAAAACTAGTTTTAAAGTCAAGACAGTCTTTTGGTTATGTAAAATAACTATTGTTATTTTAAAAAATGAAGTCAGTATATAATAACATAAATACATTTTACGCAATTTTTAAAATTTCATAACCAATTGATTGCAATACATGGATTTCTTACAGAATTTAGGCGGAAGTTTTGCAAAAACCTTCTGGGGCATTAAATGCTAATTCCTATAATTGTACCCTCTAGCATCCCTAGTCCTAAACATTCACAGAACATCATCTATTTGGCAAAAATTTGCACAGAAACCACTTCAAAATTTCATTATAAACCCAAGACTTGTCAAAAAATAATCAAATAAAAGCTAAAAGGAAGTGAAATTATATAGCTCTTTTATTTGTGAGAATTAAAGGCAGTTTATATTAACTACTTAAAAAGTTGGATCAACTCTGCATCAAAACAATAAAAAGAAATGGATGACTCTCTGCGACTGTGTCTTTTAGTAGGGGCGACGCTCAACGACTCTCAGGGGTTAAACCTTCTTCCTCTACAAAATGTAATTTCTAAATTTTCTGGAACAATTTACTTTTTAACTCATTCGCTACTAAGCACAAAAACCAAAACACCCCCTGGAGTACTAAGCAAAGGGAGATCACTCTCAAAAACTTGCACCCCCATGTTAATTAAAAATATTTTTAAATAACTTAATGATATTTTAAAATTACAAAAAATAACTCAAAAAATAGAAAATTGGATAAGCTTTTCAAAAATGTATGGGTTGATGTACTTTAATTTAGAAATATATATTATAAAAATTCGAGAAAATTTTTTTTTGAAATTTTACGTCATTTTTGGGGGGTTTTGAGCTCAGTTTTCTGTGATTTATTATTGTTTTAAGGCCTCATGATATTTAGAGAAACAATATCCCTTATGTAGATGGACCTGGCATAGTTTACAGCCTGTTGTTGTCTCTCTGGTTCTACCACTGTCCATCTTATTGCCATCAATGGAGCACTGATAGCACCGACGTTTACGCCCTGGCATTGAGCTCAACATGTGCTGGCTGTTGTATGGGCTGGATCTCCCTGAGACACTTGGTGTGTCAGGTTGCCTGGATTTTGTAGGACCAGACAAAAGCTGTTCTAAAATAGCCTTCCTAAACACAAGATGATTTTGTGCCGGAGAGTCTGGTCCATCCTGTGGCCTAGCGCTTTTCATCAAAAGAAAGCTGTTGATCAAGGAGAGATCTATGAGGTACCAAAAAATATACCTCCACCATTTGACACTTGGTCTGCCAACAGGATAGTAGGCACGATGCTGATCTGCCAAATCAACTCCAAACATGCCAGAGTTGTATGTCATGACAGGCATTGGGATTTCAATGTCCACCATCCCGTCTTTCGATCGACGTTGAACAGTTGTGACCACAGGGTCAGCATTCGTCGAAATGATATTGACCTGCCTTTTGTCAGTCCATTGGGTTGCAACCAGTAGGCCTTTCTGTTTAATTTTTAGAGTCCCCCTCTTCTGCTTTGATTTAGGCAGAGGCCACCCTTTTCTGTTGGGCCTTATGGTAGCACAGCTGTATGTTTTGCGCTGTAGGAGGTCCTCGGCGAGTTTAGGGGAGGAAAAAAAGTTATCAAAAAATACCTCATGGCATCTATCTAAATATGGTTCCAGCATATTCATAACCACATTATATCCTAGGCCATTATCTGTTGTGGTTTTCTTGCCAGTGTAAACCTGGAAGTTGAGGATATAACCAGTTTTTGCCTCCGCACAATTTTGATCCCCCAAGGGGTTGGCTTGTTACTCAAATATTGCTTGAACGACAAGCGCCCACGGAAGCCAACCATCGCCTCATCAACAGACAGTTGTCGGTTAGGTTTGTATGCAGTTTGGCATACATTTCTAACATGATCCAGTAGTGGCCTCACTTTGTACAGTGGATCATAATTAGCGCTGTTCCTAGCAGGAATGCGCTCACTATCGGAGAGGTGAAAATACTGCCGTATTTTTTCATAACGGGTACGACCCATCACATCTGCAACTGCAGGGACTCTCCACACCTTATCCACTGACCAATACAATTTAGTGGTTGGTAACTTGTGAATTCCAAACATAATATTTATGTAGAGGAATTTATAAATGTCCTCATCAGTTACCGCCTTCCACTGGGTATCTCTCTTACCCTTGGCAGTTTGCCGCTGTTCAGCGTATTTGTTAGTTTCAGCAACTAACAACTCTATCATGGTAGAGTTGATGAACAGCTTGAAATAGTCAAGTGGACTGCTGTCAATAGGGAGATTATGAACTCCCCCTATTATCTCAGTAAAATTTTCCAGCTTGTCTACGACACTGGTCAAACTGTCAGACCAAGAGTCAGTGACAGCATCTGAATCTCCATCCCTCTTGTCACTCTGATCAGAATCATTATCAGAGTCAGAGTTATCAATATTGGTTTCATTTTGGTCTATTTCAATATCTGACTCATCCTCATTATCTGAATTATTATCTGCTGTATAATTAGACGTTGAGGCAGCAATCAAAGAGTCGAGAAATTGAAAAGCCATTGTACAACAAAACCAAAGGGGGGTGAGACTACAAACAGGCTAATAACTTTTGAATAATCAGATAAGTAGAAGGCCTGACAAGACGTAAGAAAACAGAAAAGAACCTTCTTCAACAAACAAATAATACAAAAACGAGTACAACGAATATTAATTACGAAAAAGAAATTAAAACTTAGCTGCGAGTTTAAATCCAGAGCCAAAGAAAATCAGAAAACACAAGTTGAAATTTGCACAAATGTAGTCCGACTTCCAACCCACGTTGCGTCTAAACCATAAAAGGTAGAAACATCCGTTTTTTTTTGTAAAAATCAGCACTGTTTCTACTTTTTAAAAATCCTAGAGCTATTCGCAAGGCAGCAATACCACCCACGGGATAATTTTTTATATGAGCGTTGCTAGACGCCATGGCGCTTTTGGGAGCATTAGTAGCGAGGGGGGTATGTCGCTTTCAGTCGCAATAGTAGTGAATGAGTTAATGGACATTCAAGAGCGATACTTGAAAAATCTTTTTCAGCTTTTTCTGACACAAGTTATGAACCTCAAACCCCAGGGCCCACTAGCGTACAACCGCTGACATCCACAGCCCACAAGAGAGGTCACCACCATGAACAAGATGAAGACTCCAACATGGAGTCTAACATTGGCTCAGAACAAGACTTTGACGATTCGTAAGCCATGACTCAGTGTTCAACATTTTTTGGTTATATTGTTATTTTGTTTTATTATTTCAGTTTGATTTCTCTATTGGGCTCTTTAATTATGATTTGGTCTCGTGCTGGGTCTGACTAAGAAAATAAAACATCCTGACACAAGTTTGTTAAGAACTAAATTTCACATCTCATGGTAATGAATTAAAGCTTTAAAATATTGTTGATAATTTACTTTAAAAAGGAAGTAATTAAACTGTACATTTTTATTTTTCGTTCTGAAGTATTTATCAATTATTTTTTGGAAATCTAATGTCAAGCCCAGTATGACAATTTTTTTAGTTGTTCAAAGTGACTGTATATTTTGTTGCTGTACAAACAAATGGGATGATTGAAAAGAAGGGGGGAAAAGACATCAGTAAAGTGCTGTTTTTGATTAAACAGTTTTCTTTCTCATGTCAGCGGCTCTTTGGTTATTTTCTCATTCACTTTGTGGGTGCATCATTGTTTGCTTTTGTATAGTGAACCACCATGAAATGACAATACTTCCCTTTAGCAGCGATAGGAAAGATAAATTAAATATATTTCCAGTCAAAAGGTAATACTACTAAAAATGGGAATTTATATCAAGAGGAATATATTTACTTAAATTTACAAAATAATCATCCTCTCCCCCCCCCCAATAAAATTAATTAATTAATTATTAATAATTAATAAACACTAACCCTTTTTTATACTTTTTTTTTTAATAAGAGGACTTTACAAAAAGAAATTCAAAAGTGGAGTGTAAAAAATAAGCTTACTAAACTTTCTGTAAACTAAATAAAAATAAACAACATAAGGGCAGTTCCTGATGTTTGTGTTCACTGTGGTTCATCAAATAGTGCTGATATATACTATTAAAATATGTTTTTATGTATTATATGAACAAAATTTTAAAAATACATTAAATTTGCCCAAGGCAATTATTATTTTGGGATGGCAATCTCTGTGCATTAAATAATGATTAAAAAAAATTAGAAAGTATTTTTAGATGCCATTTTATGTTCTTATCTGGAATATTACTATCATATTTTATTTATTTAGTGTAACATACTAAAGCAAAGAAATAACTCTTCCTTTATTAATGAAAGGATTAGAAAAAACTTGTAGACTATTGAATTCTGTCTAGCCTACTTAAGTGCAGAATTTGTCAAGTCAAAATAAATGTGTCTTGAAATATTTTTTGATCATTTAAAAAACAAAGTGTAGTATATTTCATTCTCACAAATGTACAAATAAGTTCAATATTGGTGTATATTATTAACGGTTTCTATATGCTCCATTCTTTACGTTACTTTACCATTTAATGTTTAGTTCAAGTTTTTCTGTTTTCTTATTATTTATCTATTGTGCCTTGCTGTATGTAAAAAAAATTACATTTTAAAAAACAAGTTATATTATAAATCTATTACCTTAGTTTATTTTTTATAAGTTAACATTTTTAAATAGAGCCACACTCAGCTTTTAACTTCTTCAGTCCTGATAAAGCCTAATAATAATATGATAATTTATATAGCGCTGTATCCCAGCTAGGAGCCGGGCTCACAGCGCTTTACATGGAGATAACAATATTATTAATACAATAATATTATATTAATTAAAGAAACATTCATATCATACTAACTACATAAATGACAATACGCTATACATCAGCTACGTTATCATTAAAAGAAATGTTGTTTCATTAATTTTGAAAATACATTTTGAGACTTAAGTGCAGTCTTGAAGGACTTAATATTTAAAATACCTGATAAAAGCCACTGCTTGAGAAGGGTGGCAGTGAAGCATTTACTTTTCATATAAATTTTTCAAGTAAATTAATTACTTTGCTAGATATAAGATAGATGTAAGTTTTTGCATTTTAAAAATAAGAGTATCCTTTTAAGAACAAACTGTCTGTCAGATTAAGATACTTATAAGTGCAGCTATTTCCAAAGTTTGTTATAGAGAGTTGATTGTATCAATCAGAATGTTTTGTCTTTTGCATTTTGTTTGTTGGTTGAAGTATATTTTGAATAAAAAACATTGGCATTACTTATTTCTGTTGTATTCTTTATTTGTTATTCAATGGTGAAAATTTGTTTTTAAAATATTCTGAAACCAATCCATAAAAAAATTATTTACATGTTAAGATAGCCTCGTTTAGCGCTGTTTCACATTACGCTCTACTTTGATGGAACGTATCCCCCGTGCAGGGTCTTACTGTATATTGAATTTTTGCTAATAAATATATTGTATATATATATATCAGATATAAAAATATTTTGCCTGATTGGTTATAATATTACTATTTTATATTGCTATTTACTTAATGAGGGCCTTAGTTCTGGTTTTTTTTATTTTACTTAAACTGAAATAGCATTTTATATATTTTGGTGTCATCTTCATTTCATCGCAATATGAACTGGAAAAAGGTGAATTTGATTAATTTTGAGTATAATCGAAAATTATGATCTTTGGGTGAGTAATTATAACCATGGCTTTCTACATTTGATATGAAGATTAGAGTTGAAAAATTAATTTTATTTTTAAGTTCTTATTTTAGCCTTTACAATATCAAAAAGAGTTAATCAGCCAGGATTTTATTAAATGTGGAATAGGATTAGATTAGAGACTTATTTTTTTATTATTGCTTCCTTCAGGAGCACATACTGTGAATCAAGAAATATTCAAGGACCTCTTTATGTAGACTTAAACCTTTATTAATAATTTTTTGTTAACTAATCTTTCTTTACCTTGTTGCTATCTTCCTTGTTCTTGACTTGCTACATCTCTTCTCCCATCTACATTATCTTGACCGCAGTTCTAGGGGTGCACAGGGTAACTGGCACCATAAACAACAACCGCAGGCAGAACACCACAATCTGAGAAGGTCAGATCGCCATAGGCATCATCCCGCCACGTAAGTTGGATTTGTGATTTTTGTTTGACCATTTCTGATTTTTCTCTTTAAATGTTGGGGATTTAGGAGCTGAAATGGGTGATTTTCATCCCTGCCTTTTATTGAATGGAATTAAAAGTTTTGTTTTTTTTAACCATGGTAGTGTTAAGTATGTCTAAAAAATTCTAGGGTTCAAAATTTTAGAACACCAAAATTTCAGCAAGTAAAACATTTTTGACTTAAAGTCATGGCCTGTTCTATTTAGTCTATTGCACTGAATTGGTAAGCTCTACCAAGAAAAAGGTTCTTAAGCATGATCAAGTTAACCTACATTTATATACAAGTAAAGTACTCACTAAAGCCCTACAACTATAAAAACTCAAACATAAAGTACAACATAGTCAATGAACATACCAAATTGAAAGGGAAATTTATAAAAAATTGTTGTTTTCCCTGTGCATCCCACTTCAAACTCAGAGGTTGTGTACTATGCTCTAGAAACCTGATGTGCCAAATTACTTTCATTGTGGGTTTTATTTTACTTTCTTAAACAACCTATGTATTGTTCTCAATTTTTTAATATTTTTTTATTTTAGTAGAAGGGAGCCTGAATGATTTAAAATTAGAATTTGCAACCTTTTGAAATGAAAAACTCACTAATAAATTAATAAATGCACTTGTTTTTAAAATATTCGTTTAACAATCAAAATGTTAGAGAGTTATCTTTCCCTAAGTAAATTTCAGGATAAGAGTAACTTCATCATTTTCTGGACTAAGCGAAACCCTGGAAATTGTCACAACCTCAATCAAATTATTTTCCTCAAGTTTCACAAATTTAATGAGATATAACAGCGCCTGAGTTAACCAAGGCTTTACTGACTTCCTAAGTAACACTGAGTTAATTAATCTTTTACATACCACAGTAAACAATTTTTTTTCTTTGAATTGGAAACGTATTAGAAACCTGTTTATGTTGCATAAAAAATGCAAATCAAAATTTTCACACATCAACTGTACATTAAAAGAAAAAAGAAAATTCACCTTGCTGACCTCAAAATTTACAATGACTTAGATTCGGCACCCACTAATAGTAAATAGATTCATCATCATCATCATTTGTCCTTTGGGTTCCTTGTGGAACATAGGGCCTCTAACAAAACTTGCCACTGTGCACGGTCCCTTGCCAGTCGTTTCAATTCTTCCCAGCTCTTTCCAGTTCTTCCAGCCTCATCTAACGTGCTCCGTCTCCATGTACGCTTGGGTCTTCCTCGCTGGCATTTGCCCTGGGGGTTCCAAACTAAGGCCTGCCTCACCCTGCTGTTATCTTTCCAAAGGGTGTGTCCAATCCATCTCCATTTCCTTTTCATGATTTGTTGTTCTACTGTCCTTTGTCCACACCTCTCCCACAGTTTGGAGTTTCCGACCTTGTCGTACCATTTTATTTTTGTTAACAGATAAAAGAATTTTGTTAACGGATGCCTCAGAAATATTCTGGAAAAAAAAAAAAAGTAAATAGATTAGAGAATTATAAAAGATTTCTTTTGCAAAGCTCCAATATAAACGAACCATACAAATTCCTCATTCCATAAATTAAATTTTTTTTTAAAAGGATCTGAACATAAAACGCTTTTTCTAATAAATCAAGAAAATCAGCACTATTGAATGTCAGTATGTCAATATTTCCTCTCGTTATTATAAAATGTATTTTTATTTGAGTCTGTTATTTCCTAATAAATCATGAGCTATTAAAATTTGTTAACCTAAGAAACACTGTCAGTCAGATTCACCCGTGTGTTTCATCCCACAATCCATCAAACACAAACCCAGGCCACAGATCAGTGAGTCCAGTGACAACAGTATTGGTGAGTTTGAGAGTCCGACCTCTGTCCACCACCCACAGAGACACCACCACCAGCAGCAACAGTTCTACTATCAGCAGCAGCAGCATCATCACCGCCAGTCACCACACCCCAGAGCCATGACACCTCAACAGATGATGACTCCTGTTGTAAGTAGATTTGTTCAAAGTCTTGAGTAAATTCACCAGTTTATTTCTATCAGTTCTATAACTTACCACTGCAAGTTAGTGTGCTTAAGGAAAAATTAGCCTTGGAAATAGATGAGTGGGGAGTATTTTAACTTTTAAATAAATTTTTATGGATGAATATTTTAAAAGTCATGTTAATTTTAAATAAATGATAATATCATGAATTACATGAATTATAAAGCCTGTTTTTGAATGCTAAAAAGAAAAGAGATTTCTTTATTTATCCTCTGACTTTCATTTAAATGTGTTGAGGCTTTACATAAATCCTAAATGGAAAAGAAAACATGAAGGAAACACACTTAAATTCTTTGGAAATTGACATTTTTTAATGTTATTTTTTTTACTTTAAAAGTATAACACTGTAGTAATATGATGTATACACTTGTTACTGTATAGGCAAGCACTCCCCATACTCCAGTAACACCTCAGAATCAAGGCCATTACTATCAACAACAAGCTGGGCTATTTGAGGAGGAGCCATCCTCACAGTACATTGATGATGCTTCTGTAAGTTAACCTTCCGTAATAACAGTTATCATAACACATTATATAGATAAGGAAATTTTGTTTTTTATGCTATCCTTCAATTTGATGAGGGTGAAAATCATTTGAAGTTTGCTTTTAGAGATTTTAAAAAAAAATTGTGTTACATCAACAGAAATACATTTTTTGTGGTAGAAAATTCAGTCATTAAGTTTGTACTATAAAGGAAGAAAGTACATCTCTAATTTCATTGCTTAAACCTGTACACATTATTGACTAAATTTATATTTCACATACATGGGAAGCATTGGAGTTATAAAATGTGGGTTGCTTACAAAATATACATAAGATGCACAGAATTACAAAATTGTCAACATTTATTAATAAGTCCATTTAAAATTTATTTTAGAAAAGTGACTGGATAGACAGCAATATATTAAACGGATGTGTGATGTTACTTAAGAAATGACATAACTCTATCTTCCAGTTTAATTTTTTATTTCACAATAAAATAATTTTGAAACCCTCTCTTACTTGTCAAGGCAGATCATTCAATAACTTGTAGATGATAAGGGTTATTTACACTTATCTGATAATCAATGAAGTTTTAATGAGATTTTAAAACATTGAAAATAATTTAACCCTAGTTTTCACAAGTGAATCTAGCTTGAGAAAACAGTGTAGTAATTTCATCATTGCAAATAATAAATAATGTTTGTAAAAATTGATTTGGGCCTTAAATTTGGATATCTCTAATTAATTGCTGCTCAGCATCAGCATCATCGCCGTCAACAGCAACATCAGATGGTGCATACACCATATGTAAGCTTTATGGTTGGTGTTGTATGTTTGATTTGTAAACTAAATGAGAAAAACTAAATAGTTTTTGGGATAAATATTGTGTTTTACTAATGATAAAGAGTAATGCATTTGCAAATAATCATAAGAAAGTATTAATTCCTATCCTGGTAATTACTTTCTCTATTAAAATCTATCAAGCTAAAAAAAATAATAGTTGAACAAAGCTTTGAAATAGAAAATTAACATTTAAAATAAAGATTTTTACAAATATTATTTTTGTCTTCCCTTTAACTTTAAAAAATATTTTTTAATGTCAAACAAAATTGTTTGTGCATAGTTTGTTATGTTTGTTGATTTATCCCCCCTCCCCCCCAATTACCAATGGTGCATTAATGTGTTTATGTCACTTCTGATACATAAATAATGTTTTCAAGGGACTAATAAGGAGAATAATTAAAATGCTCTATATTATCTTTTGGTCTATTTAAACTTCTCAAAGATTTTCTGAATTTTTCAAAAATGACCTTCCCCAAACCCCTCCTCCCCTTCATATGTTTCCATTGCTCACTTTACAAGAATTCACAAAGTTCATAAATTTGTTCTTAAACCAACAAAAATTATTTCATTGGTTTAAGAAGTGATCATTGGTGGTTTTTTGCATTCTGCCACAGTGAAATATTTCCTGCATTTATTCCCCTTTGTACATTTAAAAGAACACATCCTTAAATATTTTATTTATTTAAATGTTTAAAAAATATTTACTCACTTAATTTAAACAATGTTTTACATATGTACTATAGATCTTTAATTATTTTTTTTAAAACAGTTAATTAAATTTTCATTTTTTAAATGTTAATATCTAATATTTTTTGTATGCATTGAGAGATATCATGGAGTGCTATCAACCTGGCACATAGAAATAGAATCATTGTCATTAGTCTCCAAGTTTATAGGCTTCTTTTTCCCAAAAAATAATAGATGTGCTTGATGTTCCTTATGATGTGTTGATCCATTCTTGCTTTGTTTGGAACAATTTTATTTCCCCTCTCTATGTGTCCCTCAATTTCTCATAATTTTATTTCCCCTCTCTATGTGTCCCTCAATTTCTCATAATTAATAAGGTTTTTGAAAATTTTTATCAGGTTTAAAGCTTTCGTTTAAGTTAATATGAGGGAGGTGCATGAAGGTAGAACTAAGTTTTATAATAAAAGTTGTACATAACTTTTATACATTTATAATTCACTTGCCCTAATGTCCAGCTTGTGGAGTTTCATGCAATGTTCTTAAATTTTGTTTATGCCAAGGCTGTGGTTCCCAACTTGGGAACTTCTTTGGGACTTCCTAGAAACTCTTAACATTAATTGACTTATAAAAATGTGGCTGGGCCCAAGAAAGTCTCTCACAGATTGATTCTAAAAATGAAAAAGGACTTAGGGAAACAATAATAAATGTTATGAAGTTCCAACCACTAAAAACTTGAGGCACACTGGAGTGACCCAGACAGCAGCTTGAAACAAGTCTTCTACAGGTAGCCACCAACTAATGATGGTGTGACTCATAAAAACTTGGAGGAAAAAAACTGTCCTTGAAACACACAAAATCTCGGGAAAGTCAACATTTATAAAAGCAAATCCTGACACATTTAATCAATATATCTGGAAAATGTTTAATAATGACAACCTATTTCTTGATATTGGGCTACCTGTAAAGATATCAAGCTAACATCTGCGACACATCTTTCTTGATATGGGGCTACCTGTAAAGATATCAAGCTAACATCTGCGACACCTCTTTCTTGATATGGAGCTACCTGTAAACATCAAGCTAACACCTGCGGCACCTCTCCCTCCCATACACTAATTGAAGTTTTGTATTAGTGTCTTCTTTGCTAAAATTTTCTGACATCCCACTTTCTAAATGTTGGTTGCTGACTGGAAATTCCTGATTTACTCATTGACACAAACTATCAACAGCTTTAACTTTAACACATTTTGTGGGTTATTTCATATATTAGGAAATGAAGCAAATTATAGACCAGTAACAATAATTTTTGGTTACACATTTTTTAAAAATCTGCAAACTGATAGGTGCGTTCTTATATAGCAGGACTGACTTTCTATCTGGGGTTTGAGATATAAAATTTTAAAAATTTAAAAATCAACTATATAGATACATTGCTTTAACAATAGATGACACAAAAGCTTTTTAAAATATTTTCAAGATTCTCTTTGACTTTGAGGTAAAAAGCACATTCAATTGCATCAATGCACACAAATTGTAAACTAGATCTAAATGGTTGTAATATTGTTTTTTAAAAATATGTTTTTTTCTTGTGTACAGTCTGACATGAGCAGCCATCAAGGATACTGAGATGTCCACTGATAACTGATTGATCAAACCAGTTCAAACAAGACATGATTAGCTTTCAGCTTAAACTCATTGTTGTCTTCATGAAACTTATTATGGAATAAAAAATTTATGAAAATTATTATTTTTTAAAGTATGTAAATTCACACTTGACAACACATCACATGAGATTTCCTTTTCTTCTCCTCCTTCATATAAGGCAATATAAGGGAAGGATTTATTTACAACTGATTCATCAATAGGAAAATAAGTGAAAGCCATACTGCCTCCACTGAGAACAAAACACCAGTTGACTTTAATGATGAAATCTTAGAGAAATATTATTTCACACTGACCTCAGTAAACTCAATACTATATCTTGATGGTCTGCCAGGATTGATGATGTGTATAATTACTTGAGGTGTGTTAAATTGTTCTCACTGTTTCATGTTATGGTTTATGTTTGATTGTGTTGTTGTACTCAGTTGGTCTTAGACTCACACTCACATAATTAACTTCAGACAGGAGTTTTAATTTTTAAATAGTTTTGTAAAATTGATAAATCCTTTTTTCCCCCCTTTTTTTAAAATAAAATGTGAAATTGTATTATGCTGTATGTTGTTTTATAATAGAAATAAAAACAATTATCATCTTGTGTGGGTTGTCTTTGTTGTGTCCTGATCCATACTAAAAGTTCTTGAAAATAACCATGGAAACATACTTAACAACAAATGCACATTTAAAATTACCTGGATGGCAGAAATCAAAGAAAATAAAAATGAAAGTTGGTAAGACAAGAATAAATACCAATCTCACCTTAATTAAAAATACTATAATTTATAATCTAAAGGTTTCAAAACCCATCCATCCACAAGACAAATAAACATATATTTTCTGCAACCTATCATTGGAATTGGGAAAGGCTTCATATATTACATAATATTTAATACATACACTTAAGTGGAGGTAACATGTTGAGATGAAACAATAAGTGAATTAAATGAGTTATTTTTTAAATAATTACTAGTTGCCTGTGGCGTATACACCGCAGATTTGCTCATAGATAGTGCAAAAAATTGGAAGAGTGAACAGGCACATTGTTGATCTGGAAACATGTGCACTGTGGTTAGCCACCCCCTACCCTAGCTTGCCAACTAATTGGCATAACCTGACAAAGGTCATACGTCAAGTTATTCCCACTCGTCTTGTGCTTGTTATGGTGTTGTGAAGTCATGATAGAAAAGAAAGTGGGAAATGAACGGCACTAACACAAACATTTTAAAAATTGAAAAAGTAATGTCTTAGCTGGGGATTGAACCTACGACCTCCGCGTTAGGCGAATGTAATAACTACGAAATACATGTTATTTTGTTGTTCTGAAAGAACATAGTAATTGACCTCAATTCAACGAATTGTTGGTCTCGCAGTGCACTACCTTTTCTTGCAATCTGATTGGTCGGTGAGGTCAGACAACTTGCTACTTGCTTGGTGTCGGAATAGTTGGACAATGATGAGAATTATGTTAAGTTTTAGGTTACTGTTGCTATTTATAGTTCCCTATGGCATTAAATTTATACGGATAAAACTATACTTAAAAATTAACTCTTATTTATCCATAACTAACAAATTTCGTGTTCTGATACAAGGAGAATGTGGGCGGGACTTGAGAAATTGTTTGAAGAACTGTTTAAAACTGAGCTGAGAATGCATGGGCTGTTTAAATATCTACTCCGTAACTTTTTTTATTATAAAAGGCAAACTACAATTGGCATCGGTCGGTGGGGGTAGAAGGCTAAAAGACCGACTCAGTCAGTCACTGAGAATAAGATGGATGGACGTGGTTTAGAAAAAACTTCAACTGTTATTAGAGGTTCCTGAGCTCAAAGAAGCCACACTGGTTATTCCCTTGTTTGTCCCGGGTGGGTGACGGAACCGTTGTCATCTATTTGCCACAGGCAAAACCTAAAAAAGCTCGTGCAGAGCTCTGGTAAATAAAATTCAACGTATCTTCAGGGGCCATACGTATATCACGTAGGAAAGGAAGGGGGGGGTCTAAATTAACTGCATTTTGCGTACTTGTGGGGGGGGGGGGACTCGACTGAACAATTTTAATACTAACTAAGGCTTGTAGCGTGAACCGCCCAGGCTGCAAACGGCATTTGCGACCGACTGAGTCAAGACAGATATTAAATTATTATATTTTGATTTTATGAAAACGCAATCCTGAGCTTTTATTTACTTGGAATTACTTAACATTTTATTCAAACCAATATTCACACATTGCTAAAATAGATTCGTCTGATTTCTATTTCTTGAAATAAGAAGTTTCTCTTTCGCCCTTAGTCATAGTCGTTATAAATACAAAATAGCCCTCGATTTCACTGTTTGTATTGTTCTATTTTAACATTTTTGTTATGCGGTGTTCTAGACAATACAATTTGAATGTTCTATTGTATTTCTTCAATAATTTCAACATAAAAAATACGATATCACAAAAAACTTAAAGGGGCCGTCCATGAACGACGTCACGCGATTATGGTCGATTCCCCCGTCACACTTCGTTACAAAAAGAGTTCTCCCTTCAGTCATTAAAAGAAATAGCAATGAACTGTCCTTAATCCTTTTAATTCTTTTTCAAGCCTCTCCAAACCAGGATAAAGTGCCCCGAATAGAAACTTAGCTAACGTAACTCCATTCTTTAAGAAAGGTAATAAAGCAAACCCTGGTAATTACATACCCGTATCTTATCTTATCTTATCTTATATGTTACAGACGCTCCTTCTGTACAGAAGATTATTGCGTCCTACGTATTTCTATGGTTTGTGTTTAGTCCTGTATTCTTACTAGAGTTTTAAAAGATGATAAAGTGGTGGCTTTCCTGGTTTCTTCAGGCAACCCATTCAACGCCCGAATACCGGACGGAAAGAAAGAAAACTTGTATGTGTTTGTTCTTGCATATGGAATAAGAAAGGTGTTTTTATCTTTATGTCTATTTGAGGGTTGTATTAGGTTATCTTTGTGTTGTATTTCTAAATTAGAATTAATTGCCTTATGTATAATTACTAATTTACTCTTGGTTCTTCTATCCTCTAGTGTTTCAAGGTTTAATGATTTAACTAATGGTGTTACTCTTGTCAGTTTTGAATATTCTCCAGTAATGAATCTGGCAGCTCTTTTTTGTATTTGTTCTAACTTATCAATATTTTCTTTGGTGGATGGGTCCCATACTGAAGATGCATATTCTAGTATAGGTCTCACCAGGGTGAGATAGCATTTTAGTTTTATATCTTTGTTACATTTTTAAAAGTTTCTTTTTATAAAGCCTAAGGTTTTGTTTGATTTTTTAATAAATTCATTGACATGGGGATTCCAAGATAGTTTCTCATTTATTATGACTCCTAAGTATTTCGCATCTTTAGTTTGGGTTAGTTCTTTTCCATGAATGAAATATTTTGAATTTATTTGTTTCTTTTTCTTTGTTACTCTTAGCAGTTGACATTTTTCTGGGTGGAAGGACATACTCCAGTTAGTTTCCCATTTTATTAATTCATCTAAGTCTTTTTGTAAAATTTTGCTATCTTGTTCTGACTTGATTGTTCTATAGATTATACAATCATCAGCAAATAACCTAACTTTAGTTCCTGTTGAGATATTGTTGGGTAAGTCATTTATATAAATTAAAAATAGTAAGGGACCTAGGACAGTTCCTTGTGGAACTCCTGAGTTAACCTTTATTGGTGTAGATTTAGAACCATTAATTATTACAGTTTGCTCCCTACCCAATAGGAAATCTTGGATCCAGTGATGTAAGGGACCTGAGATTCCAAAGTATTTAAGTTTTTTGAGTAAACTAAGGTGGTGAACTTTGTCGAATGCTTTTGAGAAGTCTAGTAATATTGTATCTATTTGATCATTATTATCTAAGCCTTTTGATAGATCATCTATTAGGCCTATCAATTGTGTTTCACATGATCTGTTCTTTCTAAAGCCATGTTGGTGTGGGCATAGGGCATTATATTTGTCAAGGTGGTTAACTATTCTGCTATATATTATGTGTTCCAGTAATTTACATGTGATACTAGTAAGTGATACAGGTCTGTAATTACCAGGGTC
>MUZC01000830.1:924119-947489 GCA_002072015.1 Radix auricularia | reverse complement strand
CAATGGGTGGGGGCTGGGTGACACAGCTAAAAGGTTGACAGCAATGGGTGGGGGGGTGGGTGTGGGACACAGCCAAAAGATGGAGGACAGCAATGGGTGCAGCCAAAAGATAAAGGAAAGCAATGGGTGGGAGGTGGGTGACACAGCTAAAAGATGGACAGCAATGGGTTTGATTACAAAACCTGTATTTGTTTAACTCTTGTTTCAGGTCAGCCCAAAAAAAACAACTTAATCCCCTTTTAAGCCACACCCTATTTGATTAGTGGAATTTTAAAAAAATATCAATATTATGATATAAGAGAGTTATTTTATGAATGTAATGTGATGGAATATCACTTTATAAACATATGTTTGAAGATGGATTTTAAACAAGGTTTAAAGGTAGGTAACTCTTGCAGCTTATCATAGTCACATCTTTCTTTATGTTAAAAAAATTAATGTGCTACATATATTTATTTGACTTTATTGACTTGTCAGCTTTAAGGAACTCCATGATTTTATACCAACTGTTTTTATGAATTGTATTATAAAATGTATTTACAGAAACATTACAGCATTTAAAACGTTGCTTTTAAATGGGTTAGTGTGCTTATGATCTATTTTAAAAAAATTTTTATTTAGTGTGTGAGACTTAACAAATGATCTCATCTGATTTGTGTTAAGTCATAAATGGAAAAAATATCAGCCATTGGGTTTCTTTTTACTTTAAAAAAAAAAAAATCTAAAATACTGTTAAGCAGGGGAAAAAATGTTAGTTTAGCAGCTGAATTTTTTCATATTGTCAAGTTTTAAAACTTTTGAAGAATGAATGTCTTAGATCAAGAGTCTGTTTGTTAGTAGAATTTTGAGTTGATGGTAAATCTATTTATTTAGAATTTTTTTTTTTATTGATGACTTTTGATAAAATTCTTCCAAAAAAAGTCTTCATGAAAAAAATGTTTGAATTGTTTGAAGTTACTAAATGTATGGTCAGATACAAGTGTATACATATTTGGTCAGATACAAGTGTATACATATTTGGTCAGATACAAGTGTATACATATTTGGTCAGATACAAGTGTATACATATTTGGTTAGATACAAGTGCATACATATTTGGTCAGGTACATCTGCTTGTTTCCACACCATTTGTTGTGATGGTCCAGGTACATTTTTAGTTTTTTATATGCTTTAAAAAATAGTGAGTGACTATTTTAGACCCACTGAAATGTGTATGCATAAGGGTTTGATGAGACATGTTAAAAATGTTGTTTTATTATATACCTGATGTTCTACAACTTGAGCTAAATTTTGTCTTTATCATGTAACCCAATAAGAAAGATAAGTTTTTTACATTTTTATTAACTCCCCTAATTATTTAAAATATTTATTTTTGTTTGTCATGAAATGAATAATGTTGATAAATGTGGGCTCTATAATTGGTTATAGAAGTCAAGTGGGACTGCTCTATAATTGGTTATAGAAGTCAAGTGGGACTGCTCTATAATTGGTTATAGAAGTCAAGTGGGACTGCTCTATATTTGGTTATAGAAGTCAAGTGGGACTCTTCTTTTATTGTTGCTATGAGTCCCAAGAAATTGTCAAAACGCATCATTCTTTTTTAGTGTCTTATTTACCTGGCCATATGTAGGTCACTGATAAAATTACTAATTACGCCCATTTAAAACATTTTGATTCTGTAATGTAAATGTATACAAGTCAAGTATTACCTTATACCTGTGTCCACATTGTGGGAAATTAAGGGCAGAGGCCTGAGGTGTCAGCTTTTTCTGTATATTTTAAAGTAAACTTTTTCAGACAACTGCAGAGTAAATTGGTGGAGGTGCTGGAGAAATTTTGGTTAAGCCGTTGTAAGCTCTGGCAGAACAAACCATAGCTACTACACTACATACATCCATGTCTTATTCTAACAAATAATAAATGTTTGCATTTTAATAAATAAAAAAAACCCCAAACATTTGCTTTCTAACCTCTTAATATAAAATGAGATATCAGCAGCAGAAAATTGTATGATTTAAATTCTTTTTTATTATTAAACTTAGAATTGTCTATATCAATTCCAAACTAAGTTTCCAATCATAGACAATCACAAAAGCAATACCTTTGTGTGTTGAGAAGATATCTATCAATGACAAGCTGATTGAGTTTAGTTTGCATATTGTGCTGCATAAAAATGACAGCTAAAGATGTTCTTTATCCAAGTGACTCATGGACTTGTTAGATAAAATAGATCAGTTACTGCTTGAGACTAACCCTATACATGTCCTCTTCTTTTAGCATTTATTTATATTCACTTTTTCTCTGCTTTATATCATTATATAATACCTCATTTTATAAATACTGCAAGGATATTGGATTGTGGATGGTCAGTACAAACTACTATTTATATATTTTCAGTAAAACTTGCAATTTGAGTCTACATTTTAAACATGTTGATAATTTTTCTAATGTCTTAATATTGCTAATATGTTTTGTGCAATAAAAATTGAATAAGTGTATATTTTAAGTTTTTTTTCATTTTTATATAATTTTTCTGCCTTTTCCTTACAGATTTAAATTTTATTTTGAAGTCATCACTCATTTAAGTGTCTTTAAATGCCTTGAAGTTGATGGGCAGCACACAGCCGTCGGCTTGCATGAAATTAAAAAAATAATTTTAAAACAAAGAGAAAAGAAGCTACTTAAATGTTTTAAATTAATTTTTTATAAGTATTTTGTAAATCTTTATTTGTTTAGATGCTGGCTGGCCATGGAGGTTGGTTCTCCAATTTTACATGTGTCAACTGTTTATCAAGTGCTATTATTTTGTATTCTATTTTAGAAGGCTACTTAACTTATTGATAGTGAAATGAAAATTAATGCATAGACTTGAAAGTTTTACATTTGTTAATTATTTTGTTTTCACCTTAAGCTGATGAAAAAGCTATTTATTTACCATGACTCATTTTGTTTATACATTTATATTTAGAAAATTTTCACTCTGGAAATATTGATAATGTTGTGCATTAAAATTATTTTGTGTACTTTATATTTTACGTGCACATGATAAAGTTGAAAATGCTGAAATCATATCTCTATCTCACTGATTAAAGTAAACAAATGGGAGTCTTAAAATCTATACCTAACCTATGGTTTAATCTACAGAAAAGGGCTAATTTTTTTCACTAATTCACTTTTGAAGTAAGTGAGTCTGCTCTTTGTTTTTTCTCAACATTTTTTAATAAAAAATTTAATTGAAGGCTAGTATTACTACATGTATTACTACTTGTATTTTTGCTCCAATTGCAACAAATTAAAGTCTGAAATAGGAAAGGTCAAATTATTTTTTCTTTGGTTTATTAAAAATAATGATAAACTTTTTATCACTCACACTGTTTTATCTATATTATGAATGAATTGCTCTTAAATTATATATTTTATCCTGCTAACCATATGAAATAAAAATTTCAATACATTTTTGAATGTCCTTGAAAATTTTTATTTGAATTTTCTTATAAAATACTTAAAATAATCTGTTATTGAATAAACAATATATTAATTTTTTTGTTTACTGTGTTGTCATGGGTAACATTAGAACCATGTTTCTATTTGTAATGAAAAATGTCATGGTTTCTGTACCAGAATATCATTTTGCTCAGAGATTCTTTGTGCAGCAATTGTTTTACAAATGGGCTGTTTTAGAGGATCGCAAAAAATGTTTCCAGTTATAGAAAAAATATTAGTAGGACCACAATGGGAGTCTGTTGACAAAAGAGAGAGAGTCATTGAAACAAGATATAATAACTTTAAAAAAGCAGCATTGTCATCCTATTTTAGACCCCTCAGCTGACGCTGTGCACCAAATACGAAGAAAAATTTTCATCTGCTGAAAAAAGTGGCGCGCAGCAGTAACCTAAAAGCTGACAAACTACATCAGTTTGTTCTATTCATTCTAAGGATATAGAACTTTTTTTTCTATTGTTTAAAAATAATAAAGCTTTGTCTGAAGCCTTGTAAAAGTGTTTTATTGCTGAAGTTAAATTACTTCATTATTGGCCAGGCTTCAGTTGAATTTTATTAGAATATTTCGTAATCAGCTGAAAATCATCAGCAAATGTTCAATTTACTGAGAAATCCGGATATCAGCCCAAAAAAATTATGTCAGTCAGCCGAACAAAGAAGTTCAATATCAAGAAATTAATGCAATCCAATAACAAGATTGGAATGTAATTTTTTTTATGTAGTGGGTGAATATTATAATAATATCATGTTTATTTGAAAAACCTTTTAATTTTATTAAATTTCACAAATAATTAATTCATTTTTTATGCTTCATTAGGGTACTAGTACTATCATTAGAGTACTATTATTAGAGTACTAACATTAGGGTACTATCATTTGAGTACTATCATTAGAGCACTTTCATTTGAGCATTATAATTACAATATCATTAGATTGTTATCATTAAAGCACTTTATTAGAATATTATATTTAGAGTACTAGCATCAGAATCAGAGCATTATAAGTAGAATTTAAGTTAAAGTAATATTAGACTAGAACTAGAGAACTATCTGTTATTTTGCTCAATCCTATTTACTAACCCATGATAATCCAAATACAGCTTGTCATCAAATCTTTAAATGCTGTAATAAAAATTTAAAACAAATTAAATTGTAATCCTTATTACTTCATTAATTGGTTTGCATGGGCTTTCTAAAGTCATATTTAACCAACTTCCCATCAACTCCAGACACAATAAACTTCTGTATAGAATTTAGGAGCCCTTGTAACTTGTAACAGATAAGATCTGAATATCTTTCGGTAGTGTTACTAAAATTTAAAAACAATATTTTTCAGCTGTTATTTTTTTGTAAAGATGGCACTGTAATTTTTATGAAGAATGTAATGAAGTTGAAGCCAATCTTAAAGAAGATAATTTTTCCTTTGAATATTTTCTACTCATCTCAGCAGTCACTATGTTTTTTTCATTACTAAAAGGCTTTTAAATAAAATATATTATCTAACCGTAAAATGTTTATTCAATTTTTAAAATGTTTTTTTATGAACAATTTTATTCCCTAAAAACTAAAAAGTAAATATTAAATAGCTTGTAACTTGTAGTTTTTCTATAAAAATTTTTCTATGTGTGTTTTTAAACTACAAGTGGAATAAAAATTTTCAAGAAAATGTTTCAATGATATCTATACATAAACAATTTGGTTTTGGATTTAATTGATGTTTTTAAATTTGATATTGGTGCAATGTAGAGTTAAATATGAATATTTTACCTGCATGTTGTAAACATTTTACTTGTAACTCCTCATTTACTTGGCTTTAGAGAAATGAGTTGCCCCCCTTGTTATTCATTAATAAATTATGCTAATACTTTAAAGAAACATTTTCATGTGTTATTAAAGTAAATACGCATATTACTTGGAGAGACTTAAAAAAATATCTTGTATTTCATACTGGCGCCTGATCACGCTTGATCATTCATACCTAGCTTCTAGGATGATACGCAACTACAAACAACATAACAGAATCGTCCTAGATGCAATAAGAAAATTCACAGTAACAACTTACACTATCAAAAAATGTCACCTTCTTCAGGTGCCTTTGCACGTATAATTTATGTATGCAGTCAGTTTGGTATAGTATAAAATTTTATACTTTTTTTTAAATTCTACATCATGAGGCAGGCATTGAATTGGTTTTTGAAATGTTCTCTGACTGTCTAAGATTTAAAAATACAACTTTGAAATGTTCTCTGACTGTCTAAGATTTAAAAATACAACTTTGAAATGAAAAAGCTTAACTGAATAAAATGATTTACAGTTGGGTCCAGATTGCCACAACATTGATAATTTCCTAATGCACATTTTAAAATACATGTAATTATTTTAGTTTACTGAAATATGTAGAATGGGTTGGAGAATAAAAAAACCACAAAACATGGCAAACCTATGAAACTAACCAAATATTTAAAGCTATGGATTCCTTTTCATTTTGTGTGTATTAGTTAGTATATTATATTCCAAATTTCTGTGCACTGATCTCTTAACTCAAACTTTTCATGGAATTTCAAAAAAAATTTTAAAACAAAAACACACCATATCCCAATTAGTTCAGATTATTGGTGCCAAAGGTATGAGCATCACTTTACTCAGTGTTTATGAAATGTGTTCATTCTGTGTCTGTGGAGTAGTCAAGGGGAGCAACCAGTCCAGAGAGTGTTAGGAATGGAGTATCTGCTTTGTTATGTGGCTGGGATTTTCTTCTGGACGCTTTTTTTTGTAGGCTCCTTGTGTTGGAATTTTATATATGATAGTAACATTTCTATAATGTAACATTTACAAGAATCTTCATGTTATTAAATGATAGTTGGACATAGAACAGGACTAACAACTGTGAGACATAGAACAGGACTAACAACTGTGAGACAAACATAGAACAGGACTAACAACTGTGAGACATAGAACAGGACTAACAACAGTGAGACAAACATACAACAGGACTAACAACTGTGAGACATAGAACAGGACTAACAACTGTGAGACAAACATAGAACAGGACTAACAACTGTGAGACATAGAACAGGACTAACAACTGTGAGACATAGAACAGGACTAACAACTGTGAGACATAGAACAGGACTAACAACTTTGAGACTTATTATTGGAATATACCTAACATCATATTTATCAAGTTTATCAACAAGAACTCACAGCTTGTTCTCAACAAGTCCATGTCACATTATACTTATCATTGGCAAGACAAGAGTCAAAATGCCTTATTTTCTCTGCTCCAAATATAAGAAAGTGGTGCCATGTCAGGAATAAAATTAGGATGGCAGTATTCCAAAGCATTGTCAGTAAAGCAAGGTTAAGAGTAGTTAAAATTAAACTTTTTTTGGGAGTCGAGAATCAGCTTTCATTGCCATTAAATAAAGTGTCTGTAAGCCACTTGATGGTATGATACAGTATGTAATGTAAGTATTTATAAACACATGACTCACAACACATCAATGAAAACAAGAGATAAGAAAATGCTGGTATTGTTTGAATAATAATTATAATAAATTTAATCACTTGCTGTCAAATTAGTCCACATTGGAATAATAAGCTCAAACATCAAAATACCTCAGCTTTCAAAATAAAAAAAGGAAAAATAAAAAAGAATCAAAACAAAAATACAACACTAGTAATAATATGTAAAACATAAAACATTCATAATAACAATAGAAATGATAACATGAATAGGGGGACAGGTAAGGAGCAACTTTTCACTACAACATCTATGAAGGAGGAATTAACAAAACTTGAAATTATTGACAGTTACAACATAATTTTCTGACTTATAAAACCAGTTGGTTCAGTAATATACACACAGACATGCAGATACTATAAATTATATTTGGGCTAAAACAAAAAATACATAAAAAAAGAAAAGGTAACAAAAGGGAAAAAATCTGTGCCTCGCTTGACCATGTACCTCTAATTAAGTCATTAAATGAACAAAATGATAGTCATGAGGAAATAAAAGTGAAGTCATCTAATAAAACAAGTTTAAAAAAAAAAATTACACTCACAACTTACAGAGATGTTTTTTTGTTGGGTAATTTAGTTTATCAAATTTTCCTATTACTATAATATTTAACAGAAACACAAATTGTTTGCATATGAGGAGAAATGAACAGCCACATTGTTATAACCCTGAATCACATTATCAAATGTCTTGCCATAAAATAAAAATAAAAAAGAGAGAGAGAGGAGAAGCACATTTATATAAATGGGTCAAATCGTTGTATTTTCCCACTCTTCAAATATTTAATGTATTACTTGCATGCTATATTTTTGTTATAGTTTTAAAAGGAAAACAAAACAAACAAGGAAAAGGAATTTTAGTGTGCAAATATATGACTAGCCAACAAAATTATCATTTTGGATTTTATAAGTGTGTAATATAAATATGTTTACTGACCATGCTGAGTTTTGTTTATAAATATTGAATACAGCTTTATTATATTGTCAGTGTATTACATACTCAGTCCGTCATCACAAATGAACAAGTTAAGTAGTTTCATTAATATAAAATTTGATTGGTACATCATTACTGTTTTTATTGACACAATATATTTGTAATTAATCTCGTTATTCCAGTAGTTGTTACTGAATACACATTTTTGTTGTCCAGTCTCAACTCTTCTGTACAGGGAGAGAGAGAGATGAAGAATTATCAGCCATTAAGATCTGTGTTTGTTGACATAACATAATAAATAATTGGAAAAACCAATAGTTAAATACAAGATAAAAATGACCATGCAAGAAGCTACTGTAAGGAAATAAGCCTAACTTATGTACAGTTGTCAAAGAATAAAAACAAAAAAAGCAAAATTTATCAAGTACTTTTTTTTATCCTTGCCAATATCATTATATTAAAAATCTTTAAGGCTCATTATGATTAATCATTTAATTATAGTTAAGTTAAATAAGAGAGAAAACAAAACCAGCTTGTTAAAAAATAAATATTAAAAAATGTAAAATAAAAGAAATGTAATTCTCCTTGATATAACAAGATCATTTTTTGATTTCATCTGGTTTTCTTATTGGAATCTAACATTTTTCCCCATTGCAATTAAAGAAAATTTAGTCATAGATTTTTTTTTTCATTTCACATGAGATATAATGTTATGGCATTTATTTTATTCATTATTTGTTGATACCACTGACAAAATAAATTCCTTTTTTTCAAATACTTTGTCACATTGAGAGCTTGGAGTGGGGGTGACATTTCAGTGTTTGTCATTTTTTTTACCAATGCATCATTGTGACATTTTCTAAATGTCACATAATTAAAAATCTTACCATCTTTTGTGAACTATTTCATACTTCTTTTCTAACAACTAAACATTTATTTTTAATTCAAAATTCTAACCTTCTGAAATATTATATGTAGTGAAAAGAGATAATTTTTGATAAGATGTTTGACTGTCAGTAAATAAAGGACTGAACCAAAGTGTCATGGGATGTTCCACTATTTAAGAGCTCGGTGACAGATTGAATAATTCAAAGTCAGACATTTTCGACAGAGGGAATCTTTAATCACATTTGATCATAGAACAAGAAAAAAATATAATTGCACAATGAATGAAATAAAGATAAATTTATAAATTACTTTATAATTTCTTTTTCCCTTTTAAAATAAATAATTAAAAAGACATGACTAAAAAGAGCACAAAACACTTACACATAAAAATGACCAAAGTTATTTTTTCTTCAAATACAGAAACTGGATTGAAAAAATAGTAATTAAAAACTAACCTAATCTATAATTTTATAATAAACCCCAGTGGCATATGAAAACAAAAATAGTTTATAATCAAACTTAACTTCCGAAAGCTTGTTGAAAAATCTGGTGTTGAAGACCAGCATATGAATATTTGTTGACAATGATTACACAAGTCCCACACTAAAACAGGTCACAATTCTAAGACCAATAATTAATAAGAATAAAGTAGTAAAAAAATAACCTGACCTTAACTTGACATACATGACTATAGAATAAATGCTAGTATTTAACCTGGAACCCCACATCCCCCCTCCCCCCACACAAAAAAACAACAACAAACAACTTAAGCAAACAGAAGGTTCAGTGATGTACTGCCAACTTGTGAGCCTCCTCCTGGTCCTGACAGTGTCACAACTCTTCATTTCTCACAGACCAGTTGGAACAAATTCATTCAATAAGATACAACTCAGACTTATCTGTAATAATGTTTCGTTTAAAAGTTTAAAATAGGATGAAGAAGAAAAAAAAAACATCAGACAAAACAAACTAGTAATTTTTAATGATTAAAAACCAGATTATAATTGACTCCTGCAAGCACAACAGCAATGGCCACCAAAATGTTATAAGATTTATTCATGTTTCAAATAAATAACTCAAGCAGAATACAATTGTAATAAGAGACAAATGTAATATGAATGCATTATGTACACAATTTTTAAAAAGAACACGATGGTTCTACAACATCTTGATAACATTAAAAAAAAAATTGCATTTATGATAAACATTTCAATAACGACAATAATAATATATATATATTTTTTTGTATTTATATATTATATATATGTATATTATAGTTAGTTACACAGACATGTACACAGGCCTGGTAACCATAGACCATTTCAATAATTTGTGTATACATCTAAAACATAGTCACAAGACATAGAAGAGAAAACAGACATCTTAAATCCATGGATAGATTAAGAGGAAAAAAAATATAGACAGGACTTTTGTGTTTTGTTTTGAACCCTTTGGATCTATACTTTTTAATGAGACCCTACAATAAGAAATGATGTTAACACATGGAGCCAAACACTGGCTAGGTGTGAAAGTAGGTCAAGAGCTCTCATTAAAAGGTATCCTTAAAGGATTAATAATAAAACTTTCTCACAGATGCCAGGTGGCATGGAGGGCATTAAGATTATATAATGCTGAGCCAAGCCTTAAAATCTGGCCCAACTGTGGTACTTATGACCTCTTTATATAATACAAATTTGACTACTATAGTATTTAAGTGAAAGGAAAATAAATAGTCTTTTTATACACATTTCTAATAAAAATTTCAGCATGTCTTCATCATTGAATAGGTGATAAAATAGTTTTAAATTTGAGCCAACAAGAACAATGGGAGAAATATTGATACTTAATAAGCATTCACAACTTAGCTGGTATTATTTACCAAACCATTGGGCAGTAAATTATCTTTATAATAAAAATTGGATTAACAGTCCCGTTAATTAGTAAGCTGTGAAATTAGGCCTTAAAAATAACTAGGAAATGATTGACTTTTTATTGAAGGAGCACAGGTGTGAAGAGAGGTCAGATAGAAGTTCTGGTGGGAGAAATACACATTTCTTTTTTTTTAAAAAGCCTTCGAGAAATATCATGGCTAGTAAGTAATTGTTGAATTGATCCCATTTCCACAAGGCTATCACAGGGTGAGTTCTCCATGGGCAACATACCAGCTTCATAGGAACAAGCAAACATTTTTATGAGGAAATGACAAGGATGAGGTCTGATGCAAAATGTGAACGTCTGTCCTGAGATGATGAGCTGTTACTACAATCACTATCAAACCCCTTTAGCCCAACCCAGAGACCAATGCTGAAAGGAAGCAAAGTTCATCATGATTTAAACCTGCTGACAAAAACCAAGTTGAAGTGAATGTTATAAAGTCAATGACTGAAATTGTGCTGTCCCTTCTAAATAATTCATGAGATGTCACCAAGTACTTGCACTTTGACCAACATTGAGCTACTCAAACACTTAGCCTATGACAGCTTTCAGCCAACCTAATGAAATAATTATTTGACCTAATTATTTAAGTCTTTCAAAATAAAATTTTTAATAAAGACATTGAGACATTCACTCAAGACATTCTTTACGCATGTCAATAGAACACTTGTCTTTTCAGTGAATTTCATTTTATAACAATTTCAAATAGAGCTGGTCATAAACAGCGTTATGTAAATAAATTTGTGCCTGGGGGTGTGGGCTCACCATATGAACGTTGACATTAGGCTCACCATATGAACGTTGACATTAGTCTACTTGAAGATGGGAGACACTAGATCAAATAATTCTAAATAAATTATAGTTTTAATTAATGGCCAATGCTTCAAAACTTTTTAAATGATTACAATATGAGACAGTAACTTTTAAAAATATTTCAGACATTTAACAGTATATTTTATAATCAAGCTAAAAGCAGTTTGGCTATCAAATCCAAGGCAAATTTAATTACCATTACAACATCTTTGGTAAAAAACTAAAATTATTCTTAGATTATAATGAATCACCAGAGGAGCAAATAATTTCAAGTTGTGACTTTAAACACATTAAAATAAAAATTTAAACATTAAAAAAAAAAAAAAAAAAAAAAAAGCCTAAAATATTGAGAGAAAATGGGTAGATGGATCATCCTGAGATATGCAGACAGCCAAGTTCGTTTGGTCACCTGTCCAAGGGACCGGCCACAGGATAGACCAGCAGGAAGGAAATATTTGAGTACCAAGCTCATGTAAGGCTGGCACTCTGCTTCCTTATTCAAGAAAGTCACAGATTGATTTCTGACAAGAAAATCAGAAGTGTAGATCTTCATTTAATAACAAGACAAAATATCTAGTGAGGGTGAATTATCCATTACTTGATTTTATCTATGAAAATATTCCCATATCTTTCTTTGATCTACACACCATTAATAAAATATTTCTTTAAATCCTGTGCTGATTTAAAACTACATTATTTTTATTATATTGATAGAGGGGACATGGCATACTTAATTTATCACAGAAATGAAATATGTCACTGAGATGGCATGAAATGTGTCGAATGAGATGACATGAGTCACTGAGATGGCATGAAATGTGTCAGATGACATGACATGTGTCAGATGACATGACATGGGTCACTGAGATGGCATGAAATGTGTCAGATGACATGGGTCACTGAGATGGCATGAAATGTGTCAGATGACATGACATGGGTCATTAAGATGGCATGAAATGTGTCAGATGACATGACATGGGTCACTAAGATGATATGAAATGTGTCAGATGACATGGATCACTAAGATGGCATGAAATGTGTAGGATGACATGACATGGGTCACTAAGATGGCATGAAATGTGTTAGATGACATGACATGGGTCACTAAGATGGCATGAAATGTGTCAGATGACATGACATGGATCTCTAAGATGGCATGAAATGTGTCAGATGACATGACATGGGTCACTGAGATGGCATGAAATGTGTCAGATGACATGACATGGGTCTGTAAGATGGCATGAAATGTGTCAGATGACATGACATGGGTCTGTAAGATGGCATGAAATGTGGTTGACACTATTGTACCCATCATCACAAGTTGGGGGGGGGGGGGGGGNNNNGGGGCGGGCTTCCTTGTCAGACTTGCAGACAATATCTTCAAGATTTAAAACTACGGGTGCAACAAATGTATAACAGTGAAAGAATCCAATGAGTTCTGGAGATTTCTGACAGGTTTGATGGCAGGGGAGTTAATTTTTTAAAAAATCTGAAGAGTCATTTTTGGCCCAGAAAACAAACATTCCAACAGTTTTTAATCTTTAAATGCTGAATGAAGAACAAAACAAGTGAAGCAAAAAACTTCAGCCTTTCCAAATAACAAGTTGAATAACAATATCATTCCCAAATATACAGGATATCATGCAGATTACCAGCATCAGGCTTTGACTGAACATCAAAGATTTTTATATGACTTTGACTCAACAGAGCATATTTTTAATTCATCTTTTAAAAAAATATTATTTACAAATCATAAACATTTTGAATAAAGTTGTGAACAATTTTCCTGCTACCAAAAATATTTTTAAAAATCAAAGAAATCTGCGAGTTTGTCTTTAAGATTATGATAAAATAAGGATCTGTATTTCAGTGATACCTTGAGCCCAACACAATGCCAATATTGTTTGGCATCATAATCCTTGCTGTCATGACTTGAACTGAGAAATGATCCAAACATGAATTCCTAACAGCAAATAAAATCTTGACTATTGGGCATCAGCTTAGTTGGGGAAACTTTCCCAATCAACGGCATCAACTAGTTGACCCAACATTGTTGGAATGACAGCACATTTCTACAGTTAACAACCCAAACTCTTGGTTTACATCAACCAACCCAAACTCTTGGCCTACATCAACCAACCCAACCTCTTGGCCTACATCAACCAACCCAACCTCTTGGCCTACATCAACCAACCCAACCTCTTGGCCTACATCAACTAACCAAACTCTTGGCTGGTGGCTTTCAACATTCCAACCTATTCATTCTTGACTGCTCACTCATTAAAATAATGTTGAAAATTCTCAACACTTATTTTTTAAGCTAGGTTTCAGCAATTTCATTAAGTTTGCATTGGCATGTTAAACTTTCTCACACAGTTCTTGCTGGCATCATTGGCATTTTTAACTTTCTTACACAGTTCTTGCTGGCATCATTGCTATTGACTATCTTTAAACTTCTTGATGCAGTTTGCAACAATGGAGCGATATGAAATTATTTTGTTCAAGTCACTTGAGTGTAATGTGATTGGATCATAAGTAGTGATGCCACATCCAATATCAGTTTGTTATTAAACATGTTTGTTTCAAGGATGATAAAAATCTCAAACAGGTTGGGACTAGTGGCTTGTATGGGTCTTGTCTAGCACAGGAACAAAATGTCACATAATTGTGAGCCTACAGATGGATGGTCTGCCATGTGACAGGTCTGTCGTGTCACTGCTTGCTCTGTCGTGTCACTGCCTAGCGACATACTAAATTGCATGCATCCACAACATTCTAAAGAACCTGATATTTTTAGGACTCTTATAAGTCCCCCACCTTACACCCACCCCCCAAGAAAAAAAAAACAGCACAAAAACATTTTTAAAAAAAATCCATCCCTCTCTCCCAATTCAACAAAAAAGGTTATAATATAGTAGCAATAGTTAAAATAGAGATACTTTAAATAAACCAAACCCCCAAAAAAGCTAGAATATGAAATAAAGTCTCAATAAAAACATCAACAATCTATGCACATTTTTCATTGACAATCACTATGTTTTAGCTGCGTCTCCCACCGCTCGTATGTGAAGACGATGATGGTGAAGAAGAGGCAGATGAGTCCTTGTCATCAAAGCTGATAAACTGCAGACAGACCTCGACCGCTAGGAACACCAACAGGACAAAGCAGATGAAAACAAAAATCTTAATCTGGTAGAATGTCCAGCCTCGTCTTTCCCTCGGATGGCTAGTGCCGGAGGGACTCGTGCTAGAGCTTGTGTGCAGGGGCTCGGGTGTCAATGGGGAGATAATAACTCCAGGGCTGTAGGCCCCAATTATGTCCCCTGTATTGTCTGATGAGAGACGGACTGCAGCAACTCTGGCCTGATATTCTGTGTTAGGCTGGAGACCGTCCAGCTGATATTGAGTATTGGGTCCCTTGTAGATCTGAGAGAAATCAAAGTGAAAGTTTAGGACCAGTACATTAGAAGCCATAAGTATCTTAAAATTTTAGCATTTCTAAAATAAAACTATTTCTTATTTTGTAATTAAAAAAAAAAATATTAAAACAGTTTAATGGTTATATGTGCTATCAATGTTGATTCTAAAGGTCAAATATAAAAAAAAACTGAAAATCTCTTTTGATCAATATATTTTCATAAGATGCCAATTTGGATAGGACCATTTGTGTATCACATAAAAGAAATTACATGAGACCTAACAAGTTGCTGCAATTAGCAATTTATAATGTATATCAGTTGTTTTTTTTACCCCTTAGTTATAAATGAAAATGTTGTAACTAGCTGTTGTTTGATGTACCAACTGTTGTACATAGCTGTATTTGATGTACCAACTGTTATACATAGCTGTATTTGATGTACCAACTGTTGTACATAGCTGTATTTGATGTACCAACTGTTGTAACTAGCTGTTGTTTGATGTACCAACTGTTGTACGTAGCTGTATTTGATGTACCAACTGTTGTATACAGCTGTATTTGATGTACCAACTGTTGTACATAGCTGTATTTGATGTACCAACTATTGTACATAGCTGTATTTGATGTACCAACTGTTGTAACTAGCTGTTGTTTGATGTACCAACTGTTGTACATAGCTGTATTTGATGTACCAACTGTTGTACGTAGCTGTATTTGATGTACCAACTGTTGTACGTAGCTGTATTTGATGTACCAACTATTGTTCGTAGCTGTATTTGATGTACCAACTGTTGTAACTAGCTGTTGTTTGATGTACCAACTGTTGTAACTAGCTGTTGTTTGATGTACCAACTGTTGTACGTAGCTGTTGTTTGATGTACCAACTGTTGTACGTAGCTGTATTTGATGTACCAACTGTTGTACATGGCTGTATTTGATGTACCAACTATTGTTCGTAGCTGTATTTGATGTACCAACTGTTGTAACTAGCTGTTGTTTGATGTACCAACTGTTGTACGTAGCTGTATTTGATGTATTAACTGTTGTACCTAGCTGTTGTTTGATGTACCAACTGTTGTTTGATGTACCAACTGTTGTTTGATGTACCAAATGTTGTACCTAGCTGTTGTTTGATGTACCAACTGTTGTTTGATGTACCAACTGTTGTTTGATGTACCAACTGTTGTCCTAGCTGTTGTTTGATGTACCAACTGTTGTTTGATGTACCAAATGTTGTAACTAGTTGTTTGATGTACCAACTGTTGTTTTATGTACCAACTGTTGTTTGATGTACCAACTGTTGTTTGATGTACCAACTGTTGTAACTAGCTGTTGTTTGATGTACCTGTTTGTATTCTGTCTCCCTGCCATTGAGAGACAAGAGTTGTAGGACGTAAGCCACAGCATCACCTCCCAGAGGTTTGACCCCTTGCCATTCAAGGACACAGCCACTGACCGTCAGATTATGGACCTTGGGTGCTAGGGACAAAGTAACAAAGAAACGTAGGTAAGGAGATCCAAACAAAAACACCCACTCAAAGTGTACACAGAACACACCCACTCAAAGTGTACACAGAACACACCCACTCACAGAACACACCCACTCAAAGTGTACACAGAACACACCCACTCAAAGTGTACACAGGAACACACCCACTCAAAGTGTACACAGAACACACCCACTCAAAGTGTACACAGAACACACCCACTCAAAGTGTACACAGAACACACCAACTCAAAGTGTACACAGAACACACCCACTCAAAGTGTACACAGAACACACTTACTCAAAGTGTACACAGAACACACCCACTCAAAGTGTACACAAAGATCCAATCCAAACTAACATTTTCAGGAATGACCTTATTACTAATAACATTTGCCTGATGTCTATATGACCTACTAACAAAAACATATGCCTGATGTCTATATGACCTACTAACAAAAACATTTGCCTGATGTCTATATGACCTACTAACAAAAAAATGTGCATGATTTCTTTATAACCTTGTTATATGTGTATTACAGGATTCACAGATTTTGAACCAAGTTCTAACTTTAAAGTTGATATAAAAAAATTAATCTTGCTTTAGTTAGCAGATATCTTGTATGAAGTGGTACTGTGAAATGTTTACTCATAAGTCTGGGGACTGTCAAAGTTAAAAGTAAGCCAAGAGAATGTCCTTGCCTATCTTTTAGTGGGGGAGGGAGGTTGGAGACTTATGTCCTTGCCTACCTTTTATTGGGGGAGGTGGAGACTTATATCCTTGCCTAGCTTTGATTGGGGGAGGTGGAGACTTATATCCTTGCCTACCTTTGATTGGGGGAGGTGGAGACTTATATCCTTGCCTAGCTTTGATTGGGGGAGGTGGAGACTTATATCCTTGCCTAGCTTTGATTGGGGGAGGTGGAGACTTATATCCTTGCCAAACTTTGATTGGGGGAGGTGGAGACTTATATTCTTGCCAAACTTTGATTGGGGGAGGTGGAGACTTATATCCTTGCCGACCTTTGATTGGGGGAGGTGGAGACTTATATCCTTGCCTAGCTTTGATTGGGGGAGGTGGAGACTTATATCCTTGCCTACCTTTGATTGGGGGAGGTGGAGATTTATATCCTTGCCTACCTTTGATTGGGGGAGGTGGAGACTTTGTTGTTGTGAATGAATATGTATCCGAGTACGGCCCACTTCCTGCATCGTTACTGGCATATATACGGAACTCGTAACTTGTAAGCTCCATCAGGCGTGTCACTTTGTGTGTGTGGGCCGGGCCTGTGTACACTGGCTGGAAACTGAAAATTTAAACAAATGATAAAAACTGCCATTTATTGATTCAGTCTTCATGGCATGTTAAAATTTGAAATTCAGAAATTCCTTAACTATGACTTAGTTCCAGTGGTATGATCAGAAATTTGTCTCCGTAACTATGGCTTACAGTTGCAGCTCAAGATATGAATGCTTCACTATATGAATGAGAAATCCAAGATAAGAATATTTTGTTCCATGACACAAGAAACCAAAGAAAACAACCATAAATTTCAGTGTTATATTACGTATGTTTAGAATAAAGTTGTTCTAAATGTTAAGTGTTTGTTTAGGACTAATTCGTGGAAAGTTTGTACATGACATTATTTCAATAAAATTAAGTGTTGTGTACATGCCCTAATGTTTTCTGCCATCCATTCTCCTCCCCTACCATCTCCTCTGACACTTTGTCACATCGCCTCACTCGCATGGTTAAGGATTCACATTTGTGTACATATAAGTTTTAATTTATTTTATTAATTGATTTATAGAGTGTATTTTAAAGGATTGAAGAATCCTGTAATAGATGTGTTGTTATGTTGAAATAGTATAAGCCTATGAGTTGACTTGACTAACTATGTAGCTCATGATTTGTATTGCGAAGTGAAATCAAGTGAGGTCATGAACTCTGAGAGAATGACAATAAATGTAATGCTCAGGTGATTAAAGAGTCTTTTGTTACACAGACCACAAGCTGCTGATGTCTTGTTTCTTACAGTGAGACATGATAGACTAATAGAGAGTGTGATAAGTTGACCAAGGAGGTACCACAGTATTTCCAATGTTATGATCAGAAATTTGACCCCTTAACTATGGCTTAAATCGTATGTTCAGAAGTTTGTCCCTAAGTCAGAAGGGAGAGTCAAAAAACAGTATTTAGCTGAGAACAGATTGGAACCCCCAGGGCAAACGCCAGCGAGGAAGACCCAAGCGTACATGGAGACGGAGCATGTTAGATGAGGCTGGAAGAACTGGAAAGAGCTGGGAAGAATTGAAACGACTGGCAAGAAACCGTGCACAGTGGCGAGCTTTGACAGAGGCCCTATGTTCCACAAGGAACCCAAAGGACAAATGATGATGATGAAGCTGTAAGAATAAGACACAAAACATTTGTGAGATGAGGAGACAGTTTCTTACCTTCCATCTTCCTTTTCCATTTCCAATGTGTATGTGAGCAAATCAGAGTTGCGCCCCTCTCCCCACTTGAGCTTGATGGATGTGGGGGCCAACATGACGCACTCGAGGCGAGGAGGGGAAGGGGGCAAGGCCTTTGTTGTACACTTGACCATTTGGCTGAAAGCACCGACACCGATGCCATTCACTGCCTGGACACGAATTCTGAGAATAAAAACATTTGAATGTCACGACAATTCACAAAACCAAAACTGTTAGGTAGACATTACAGCATTTCAAATGTTAAAACATTGACAAGTAGCAAGGAAAATTTCTTCTTCAACATTCAACCAAAGATTTAACGTGACTGTTCATTTAAAGTAGAAAAAACAAATTGCAACAAAACAGAAAAATAACTTCACCATAGTCTACACAACTATTACATTAAGTTTATGGTTTAGCTTCTGTTTTTAACATTTATGTTCTCAATAAAATCATGAATCAGAATCATTGTTTGAAATATACTTCACGTACCAGCCAAAAGTAAGCAGTGTTCAATGAATGACTTACTTGTAGCAATGTTCAATGAATGACTTACTTGTAGCAATGTTCAATGAATGACTTACTTGTAGGTTGTCTCTGGTGATAGATCCTCCAGCAGATACTCTGTGACTGGGTCGACTGAAATCAACGGCTTGTCACTGACATCAATGTTGTAGGAAGTGATGTCACTGCCGTTACAGTTGGGCTCTCGCCAGGTCAGCAGTGCAGATGTGGCGTTGGCTTGGGCTTTAATGTGAAGTATAGGGGATGGGCTGGAGGGAGGCGTGACGTAGGGAGTGGAGAGAGAAAACTGGCTGGGCCCAGCGCTATTTATAGCCTGGGGAGGAACGAAAGAAATTAGTCAGTTGATTTCAACATTACATTCAGGTCTTTTTCTGTATGTCAGTAAGATGAGAATGGTGACTAGACAGAATGTCATTCCGTTATATCAATAAGCTGAGAATGGTGACTAGACAAAATGTCATTCCAAATGACTTATCTCCAAGATATCTATTCATTTACCATTACATTACACTACATAGACTCAATACAACTGTCTTGTACTTCAAACAACTCATCAGACACTTCATCTACACTTAGTTCACTAAGTCATAAGAGACACATTTATATTACAGTTTCAATTGACCTACTGAACATGCTTGACTTACTTGCACCCGAAATGTGTACATTGTAGCTGGTGTAAGTCCTTTAGCGTCAAAGCTAAGGTTTGGCCCCACATATAACTGAAATGAAATGTCTTGGTAGTGAATGCAAGAATTCTTCTCAGTTTCTTTTGATGTCTAATAAAGTGATAACTCTTAGGAAAAATAAACAACTCATCAATTTCTATTTTTAGAATTTTTAGTTGTAAAATTATCTGAGCCTCTTATTAGGATAAAAATAAATTATTATGAAAAGACATTTTTTAAAATGTATATTTGTAAAAAAAAAACCAAAAAAAACCCCTACAAAAAACATCAGTTTGTATTTTCATACTACTTCAATTTCAATTTAATCACAGCATATTTTATTTTTACAAGAGAAACTTATTAATGCAGAATGTACAAAAAGACGTTTGAGCTCATGTGGTTTTCATCAGTTTATAAATCACACAAATAACATTTCCTGTGTGAAGATTTACCTGAGAAAATTCAGCAGTGTCTGTCCGCTGTTGCCACTCAAGTCTGTATTCACCGATGCTGGCCCCGTTATTGCATGGCTCCTCCCATGAGACTAGAGCGGTGTGAGCTGACCGACATACAACATGAGGAGGCCTTGGGGCGTCAGGCACACCAGCCCCACTGATCACTTCTAATGGTTCTGACCAGGGACCAGCCTAGAAACACCACACAAAAAACTCTGCAAACTGTTCACTTTTAGCAGTTCCTCATTTCAACTACCCGCTTAAAAATGCGATTAACTTTAAAATCATTGTAAAATGTCTGTTAATTTTTTTAAAATCTAAAGTAATTAGTCAACAACTAGTTATTTACAAAAGAGCAGCTACAGCTTTTTATAGATTAAATAATTTAATATCTTTAAATCCTTTATATTAACTCCTGGCGTTTGGTTAAGCCCTTGATTGTTTATTTGTTTGCCGAAAAAACTTTGGATCGATTTTTAACCCACTTTCTTATAAACTAGTGAGCTGAAATTTTGCAGGCCGATGATAAAAATGATGTATCAAAATTTCAGATCATTCGAATGTACTGTAATTAAATTATTGAATTTTTAGATTATTTTATTTATCCCTATGTATCATGTTAATTTTTTAAAATAGAGTGTCGAGGTGCGTATTATATTGAACAACCTTTCCTTTTGCGCAATAAGGTGCATATTATATTGACAATACTTTTTAAAAATATATTCACGATCAGTGCAAATTATATAAAACATGTTTTATGAGACATAACTAAAATTTTATATTTTCGGATTGTCTTGTGCTGCGTATTATAATGAACATTCCTAAAGTTATGTCTCGAATATCAAGGATTTATAGTAAAAAACTTGGGTTTTTACGGATTTTTAAAATTTATGCTAGTATATTCCTCAACTAGTCAAAGAAACCAAACTGCCCAGTATATTCTTTAACTAGTCAAAGTAACCAAACTGCCCAGGATATTCCTTAACTAGTCAAAGTAACCAAACTGCCCAGGATATTCCTTAACTAGTCAAAGTAACCAAACTGCCCAGGATATTCCTTAACTAGTAAAAGTAACCAAACTGCCCAGTATATTCCTTAACTAGTCAAAGTAACCAAACTGCCCAGTATATTCCTTAAGGGGAGGTGCTGGTCAAAATTCTAAAATTTGTATATAACGTTCTGAGTGATTTTAAATAAAATATTCTTATAGGGTATAACAATAGATATAAATTACACTAATATTTTTTTCAAAAAACTTTTTGGTTTCCATGGAAACTGAAATAAACATCAGCCATTTTGTTTTTTATGGTAAATTTCAAAACGCTAAGGCTTTTTTCAATTAATAGTTGTTGCTTTCAAATGGTGACCCGTCAAAACGGCCCCTGACAAAACGGCCCCGACAAAACGGCCCCCGACAAAACGGCCCCGACATAACTTTTAATTAAGGAGATTTTTTATGTGCAATTTCTGAGCATTTGGGGGCATATTTTAACAAATGTTATAATTTCCAGCCTATTTGTTTGTATATATACTACAAACTAGGATCGGAGATTTTTAAGAAACCATGATGCACGTACAATTAGCACTTATGGCCCGCCGGTTGTGGTCGGACAAATAAAGACGGTTGAGACTGCGTAACATTGTATGCCAATACGTGCCCCAGGGCATGGGGAAAACTATGGGTTTTAAGTCTCACGAGCCCCGTCAGATTTCACTCGCTCCGTCTTATCTCTTCCTTTGTCCAAGGCGCTATGGTACGGGCCTGTCCGTGGACGGAGATCAAACAAGGTAAATATAAAGGTGGTGTGGTACTTTTATGGCCATGACTGGCCGGCCAGACCTGACCAATTACGTAGTCTGCATGGCAAAGCATTTTATTACGCTTGGTGTCCCTATATAAGAAGAACGGCGTGTGTGGTCTTCACTTATTGAAATATCTTTTACAATACAACATCTATCATTTAGAGAATACAACATAGATCCATAATGGAAGAATCCACAACACAAAAAGGCAAAAGAATGTTGTTTTACGAAGGATACCGTTTTAAATTCGCTAAACGTAATGTTGACGACAGTGTATCCTGGCGATGTTTACAAAGTCACTGTTGTGGCAGAATAAAAATTATGGATGATTTTATAACAGTTATAACTGAACACAATCACACACCAGAGCCTGGAAAAATTGAAGCACTCAAGGCTGCAGTAGAAATGCGAGAATGTGCCGAACAAGACTTTTGCAAACCCAGACAAATCATCCAGAACAGTACAGCTGGAATAGCTCTGGAAGCAGCTGTCCATTTGCCATCGTACAGTGCATCGCAAAGAAACATCGAAAGGAAAAGAAAAATCACTCGAGAGCCACTTCAGAACCCTGGGACTGTTAGGGACATAGTCATACCACAAGCACTACAGACTACACTTAGAGGAATGCCTTTTATGTTGTGGGATTCAGGGGCAGTGGACCCAAATCGAATTCTGATGTTTGGAAGTAACGAAAATCTAGACAGCTTGAAAACCCATCAGCACTGGTTCATTGACGGTACTTTCAAAGTAGCGCCAAAATTATTCTTCCAAGTATTTACAATTCATAGTTTAGTGGAGCATAAAGCTCTACCTATGGTATACGCTTTAATGACAGATAAAACAGAAGCCTCATACAACCGTTTGTTTGATGGTTTGAAGAATCTCCAGCCAGCTTTAAACCCAAAAAGTATTATGTCTGATTTCGAAAAAGCAAGCCAAAATGCTGTTGGA
>MUZC01000830.1:901316-922364 GCA_002072015.1 Radix auricularia | reverse complement strand
TTAAGGGGAGGTGCTGGTCAAAATTCTAAAATTTGTATATAACGTTCTGAGTGATTTTAAATAAAATATTCTTATAGGGTATAACAATAGATATAAATTACACTAATTTTTTTTTCAAAAAACTTTTTGGTTTCCATGGAAACTGAAATAAACATCCGCCATTTTGTTTTTTATGGTAAATTTCAAAACGCTAAGGCTTTTTTAAATTAATAGTTATTGCTTTCAAATTTAAAATATAGATAATTTATCATGTTATAAAACTTTGAATAACGGGACTTTTCTATAGATGCTCTAGTTTAGAAAATAAAAATTCACAAAAATGGTCTCCATTTTTTAGGTCAAAATTATGGGTTATGGGATATATTTTTATCTGTATTTTCCTTTGTAAGGCAGTTATCAAAAAGTTAGGTTATTCAAATCTTTATTTGTGTCTAAAGATCACATAGAAAAAATATGGATTAATTTGCTCAATTAATTAAAAAGTTATAAAGTGATCAAAAACATCGAAAGCGAGAAAACTGAAAAAACAACAAAATTTCTAGAAATTATTAAATTAAAATTTTATTTTGTATAATTACTGTCAATAAAATGATTGAGAAGCTTAAGCTCGATCTTACACATTACTTTCTAGCTCCTCTAATCTTTTCCTTAGTGTCCCTTCAAAGTATATTACTTTTACTCTCCCCCTGTAATTTTCGCTGCTTCGTGCAGTTATTTCATTTTTAGTTCAAAATTACTTTATAGTCTCAATCCCAAAGCTGAATTTTCATTGCAGACATAAATTTAGATCTTAAGTTATTTTTTTAACACTTCGAATACTAAGATGTATACACTTTGACTTCAATAAAATTGAATTGAATTCACAATAAATACTTTCAAATTGAATGTGCTTGGGCTTGGGCCTGTGTTGGTGTTCTTTTTTTGTCAGGGTTGTCTTTTATGTACTATCTACAGATGTATCCTAGCAAGAGCACGGGTTAAAGTTAAATAGCAATCTAGGTCTAGTTTTATTTATTGATTATTAATTCTGTCCAATGCATATCTTGTCTTAGTCTTATTATCTCTAGTCTCTAGTAAATACTAATACTATTACTATTATTGCTATTACCAGTTCTAGTGACAAAAATACGCTAGCTCATAGAATATTTGGGTAAAATTAAGCACAGTAGACAGTAGCTATTAATTTTGCTTTTATTACATGAAAGTTATATGTTCTTATTATTACTATATTACTTATATTGGAATGGATGCTAGGAGTACTAAGACGCTTTAGACTTCTATTATTATAAGTTTTAGTTAATTTGAGTTTGAGACCGAGTCCGAGTGATGAGAATACAAGACCCACCTTCATATTTACGTATTTCACGCTAAAGTGATCGATTAGAAAGTAGTTTTAGTGTTAATATAATAGCATTGTGCTATAGCACAAAACTCTGAATTTTATTATATGAAAATAGTTTATCCGAACATTTTTTTCTTGTTTACGTAGAAACGGAAGTAGTCTAAAGTAATTTCCACAGCAATAACCAATCAAAATCCTTGGTTTATTGAAAGGTCAAGGGTTATGCATACGAAATGCGGAAACCCCATAAGTAGGTCAAGAAAGTGTCATTTTTTTAACGCGAATCAACAAATGCAAGATTGTGTAAATTTTGATTGGTCGGGAATTTATATTCATCTAAATCTAGAGAAATCCAGCTTTCCACTGATACCACCTTCGATGGGGTTGGATGATTTCAAGTACTTGAATGGAGACCGTAAAAATACTGTATTTAGTATCAAAATACGACTTTACACCCCCTTATAGGGTTAATAAAATAATATTTTAAAATATGTTCTAATATAATATCACAAAATTTTTAATATGATTTATATTAAAAAATGGCTTTAGAAACCAAATAAATCAAAAACTAGAAATCCTTAAAAATGTAATTTTTGGCCAAATTTTGACCCGCACCTCCCCTTAACTAGTCAAAGTAACAAAACTGCTCTGCTCACCCCAGCTCTATTGAAAGCTCGAACTTGAAACAAATATGGCCGTCCTGGTAAGAGTCCAGCTACAATACAGTCCCTGTCGTGGCCTTTGTAAACTTCCCGTGTTGTGTTGTCAGGGGAGATCATCTGAGCAGCAAATGATGTCACCTGGGAACCACCATCGTAATCTGGATAACCTGATCAACAAAACAAAAGGGCAGAGAATATGTTTTATAAAAACTATTACCATGTCAAAGATTGGACTGAATAACCTTTTACTTTGGCGATGCTTGATTACAATCCAGGATTACAAGTCAAGCAGCTTACAGTAAGTCAAGCAGCTTACAGTAAGTCAAGCAGCTGATAGAAAGTCAAGCAGCTGAAAGTAAGTCAAGCAGCTTTGTGAAAGAAGGCAGGACAATCTCTTACCCCATCTCAAATGAAGTGAAGTGGCTTTGGGTTTTCCTTGCAACTTTGGTGCCTGGCACTGACCTGGTGCTACTGGCAATGTTGTGGCCACACAGCATTCTGAAAACTGGGAGACATAAACAACACAATGGGCTCAGAAGTTCTCCTTCAAATACATCTTCAAACAAATTTTACCCCAGCAATTTTTAATCCTCCATTTGTAAGAATTAAACACAACCCCAACATTAAAAAAACAAATGTAATAAGATAGCGTGTGTTCTTGATGAACACACACAACTTACATCACTTCGGCCCCCAAGGCTGCAGGAGGCCACACGGACGCGGTACAAGTGCCCGGGTCTCAAATGGTCAAAGATGTGTTCCCTCTCAGAGCCCTCGTACACTGTGTCATAACCTGGACATACAAAAGAGAACCATTAATTGTTGACAGGATGACATCAAGAAGCACATACTGCTCTTCTAAGTCAAATTGTTTGATTGAACCTCTGCTAATTTCATCTTGGACTCTGGACATTTATTTTATTATTAAGTTCATGTTAAATATCAGCTGGAAATAAATATTTGATGGAGTTATTTTTTGTCTTTTCTTTTCTTCTTTTTTTTAAAAGTCCTTTTTAAAACAAAGTGTTTACAATGTTTACAAGAAGAATTACAAGAAATAGTTGGAAGAAAAAAAAGACCCACTGAATGATTAAACAGGAAAATTTAGAAAGATCACAAGGGACAAAAAACATCAAGCACTATATAAAAAAAAAATTATTTTCAAGATAAAAACTTGATGTATTGTTACAACACTTAGAGGTACTAGTTATTATTTTCAACATGCACGTTGCTCCTGGGACTTCAAAATAAAATATTTTTTTGTTGAAAAAAACAAAAAACCAACACCGATCCCTACAAGATGGCAAAACATTGATAAAAAACCAAATAACAGCTTGAAAATAAGGAGATACACCAAACACAACGATATCTGCCCCAGAATTTCAAAGTATCATTCACCCTCTTGTAGTTTGGGTATATACAATTTCTTCTTGACTAATACAGGAGCTGGGCAAGAGGAGAGATTGACAGATATTCAAACATTTTTTGTTAGACTTAAATTATATGGAAGTCCAGTCACAAACAAATTAAAATATGCTTTAAAACATCTAGATTTTAAAATGGGCAATGTTGAGTTGACAGAGAAACTGAAAATATTTGCCACTTTTATCATAATATAACGATGATATACAGTCGACCCTTGCTTATCGCGATTGATCTGTTCCAGACTCGATCACGATTGGTGAATTTCTGTTAACTAAGATTCTTTGTTTATCAATGCATCACTGTCGTAGCATAGAAAAAACAGATTACCACCTAAATGCAACATTATTAGAGCCTCATGAGGTGAAATAACACCTCTAATCACCACCACACTCATACCACCCAATAAACATAATTATAGAAAATAAGAAAATAAGAGAGACTTTACAATGATATAACACACTTTTTAATCAACAATTTCAGCATTTGAAAACCCCTGATAGAGTGAAGGCGCGAAAATTGTATTAAAGTGGCGAGGGACGACTGTATATGTACAAAAGATGATGCAGGAGATGTATGTAGGGAAAGACACACAGAGCTGGTGATGAGTTTTGGTTACCTCCTTCTGTTTGCATTTAAAAGTGTTTAAAAAAAAAATTGAATAGATGAAATAAATGAAACTGAAATGAGTTTCAACTAATTCTTTGATTTCTATTGCAGGACGTAAGAACACACAAATTAATTTGCGGAGAGCAATGGTAAATAGTAAGGTTGTTAAGACCGCTCGTTTTTGAGGACCGACTAACCGTTCACAAAAAGACCGGTTAACCGCTCGTCCTTATATCCCTAATGTTTTGAGACCCATTTGAGAACTAACAAGAGAATGTTGTCGCCTGGCGTCGTCTGATGGCATCATAGCCCGCTTCCGTTCAGCTCTTTCCGCATTGTCCTCAATTCAAAGCATTTTTGTTTAAATCCAAGAAATTAACTAAACAGTGATGGTTAATTGTCTTTTTTATATTTTATTTTGAGGACTCGTAGTTCACCGGTCTAAATAAGAGGACAGGTTCAATCGTTCGTTAAAGTTAGCGAGGTATTTTTCATTAGTTTCAAAAACGAACGCCTCGCCCCGTCCGCTGTGACGTCATGTTTACCTCTCTTGTGCGTGATGCCGATCAACTCGCGTATTAAAATTAATAATATAATAAAATTATAAAGCTACGGAGTAAACGATGATAAAATGGAATTTTTGCGACCAAACGTTCCCCCTCCCCTCTTTTTTTCTTCTGTTCAAATAGGGTGTGAGCTACACTCAGCGTACTATTAATATGGTAATCAAATGCCTTTGACTAGCAGGAAAACTGTCACTAAAAGACCGAACTCGAATTTGTGGGCCGATTAATCGCCCGGTATCTTTGCTACGTCTTTCAAATACCTCTCGTAATATAGGTACATGTACCTCACTAAGCGGCGTGCGCCGATAAGTTTTTGAATGCCTGAACTGAAACAGACTATAAACCGGTGATCAGAAAATGCGGATAGGTCACGGGGTCATATGCTTTTATAGCTTTCTTTGTCTTTATAAGAAACAGACTATAATTAATATAAATAGAAACAGTTTCGGCCTTGACCGTTGTTGACATCAAACGCCACTGTGTTAGCTCTCGTACAGTCACAGTCGCTCGACAACTAGCCAGCTGGATCTTGGTATCGCTTTTACTCACCGCGACAAAGCGAGAGGGAGAGGCGCGTTACCGCGTGTTGTTTTTTAACTAGTTTTTTTTTACTACTTTTTTTTTTTTTTTTGGGTTACACGGTCCTACGGTAGCCGATTAACCGTTAACAAGCTTAATTCTGAAATTATTATGGGGGAGGGGGTTAGTTGAGTATATACAAGTCTCTATCGTATTAGTACCATGTATTATTTTTTATTACTAAGGTGCATGCGCACATCGCATCCGCATCAGTCTACAGCTGAATCCCGCTAGTACTATTAGTTGTGAACTTCAGTCAAGCCAGGCTATAACGCGTCATGTACGCACGCTTACAGCTAGGAGACTGAAGGCTTGAATGCCGACCTACTTGTCAGCTGGATCGTGGTATCGCTTTTACTCACTGTGACTAAGCGAGAGGGAGAGGCTTGTGTTGTTTTTTTTACTACGTTACCGCTAGTTTATTTGTTTGGGGTTTTTTTCCTCTTTGGTTAAGCGGTCCTAAGGTCCTCAATAAAGAGGACCGATCCTGATCTGAGGACCGGCTAACAGGTTAACCGTTAACAAGCTTAGTAAATAGTGACAGAGTTGAAGTATTTGACCCACTTATAACCAAGTTAACTTTACTATAAACATAAGAAAATTTAAAACCCAAATATTGACATGATGACACAGATGAGTGATCAACTCATGAGTGATGTATTTCATCAAACTACAGTGAAGTGACATCTCACCTTGACCGTCGTCCAGCTCCACAATGTATTTGGTTATCTCTGTACCACCTGAATCTGAAGGAGGGTCTGTGAGGAGGAGAATAAAATATTTTTTTTAATTAAAAAAGTTCAAAGCCCAAGAAGTGCAATCTTTTTTATAACACTGACAACAATGCATGTATTATATTACACTTAGTAAAAATAGCTAACAATTTCTATGCAAACATTCTTTAACATTTTACCAAAGATCCTTTAGGATAAAAATTGCTCAGATAGGATTAAAGCAAATAGACTAACATCTAATAAGTCTCGAATTACAAACTATTACTTTAAAAAAAAAATACAACTGAACAAAGCTGCCTTTTTTAATTCAACCAAATTTTCTATGAGTCCCGTTTAACCAACCCCGTGTACCAATTATAAACCAGGTGACCCCTGCAATAAGTAATTGCAGTCAATATAATCCAGGTAATAGCTGATGCCAATTTGTCCAACAATAAATACTTGATGCATTGTTCTGAATCCAGAATATAGAGCAGCAAACACAACCCAGCACTGTCTCAGTGCATGAAAAAAGGTGTATTCGACTTCCGGCAATGGCGGCCGATTCCCTCGCTAATTTTATTGCTCGAGTCGCAAAAATTTTTTTGTAGTTTTTACAGGTTTTTTTTGAAGATGCGATTTTGCTATACTTTATTATAAAAGTATAGTTATAAACTACAGGTAAAATTAGTATTACACTCAAGACAGTCATTTAAATACGTAAAATAACCATTCTTATCTTAAAAGATGAAGTCAGTATGACTATAATAATAAAAATAAATGTTACGCAATTTTTAAAAATTTTATAACCAGATGATCACAATACGAGAAATCCTTACGGGAATGATGTGGAAGTTTAACAAAAACCTTATGGGGCTTTAAACATTAACACTGTTTCAGTATATAACACAAACCAGAACTGTTTCAGTATATAACACAAACCAGAACTGTATCAGTGTATAACACAAACTAACACTGCTTCAGTATCTAATACAACCCAACACTGTTTCAGTATCTAAACACAACCCATCAGTGACTCAGTGTCCATCAGTTGCTATGACTCACCCCATGTGATGCGAAATGAGTAAGGGTTGATCTTGCCCTTGATCTGAGGTTTGCTGGGTGCTTGTGGTCTCTCTGGCAATGTCTTGTAGCACACAGTCTCACTCCACTTGCTGGGGCCTTCCTCATTTTTGGCTGCCAGCTGTTGAGAAGATTGTTCTAGATAAAAGCATGCTCACTGGGTCAAGTGTCAGTTTATAACAGGAGTGCCCAAAGTGGGGCCAATGTGACAATTTCAAGTGGCCTGTGGCCTCATTTTCGGTTATTTAATTGACTCTAATTTTTTCTATAATGATGACATTAAATTTATATAAAAGCCAAAATTAAGCGCATCTTTTAGAACAAAATAAAATGACATCAAATGCTAGCATAGACTGATGATTTTTTATAGTTTTAAAGAGCCAACAAAGATGCGTACTGTGATAAATACAAAACTTGAGGATGTTTAATGGCAAATTCATTAACATAATATTAATTTGTTTGGAAATGAATGTGCTGTTGGCGTACGTAAATTTTTTAGAGTTTTTACATCAAAATTGTGGACACAATCTTGTTGGCTCTAGTTATATTTCAAGACATATTTATTGTAAGGTCAGCCGCATAAAATACATGTGTACATTCAATAACTTTGACTTTATTTATCAATATTTTACTAATTTCTAATGATGGAAAAAGATATTTTCAAAGTCTCTTTAATCGCTATTATTTTTATTTCTTTTTTTTCTACGCAAAATATCACCTTTACAAATGAAAATGTGATCAAAATGAGATGGTACTAAAATTAATAATAAAACATTTAAATCACATCAATGTATCACACTATTTTAAACCATTATCTGTTTGGTCAGTGATAGTCCTAACTACTTACCCTGAATTTGTATTCTGTGTTACGACGTAATTTAGCAACTTTATAGGATAAATTTGGTCCATTGTAAACAGGAATAAATCCATGACCCTACAAAAATCATAGGCATGAGAACGATTAATCACACAGTAGAACAATTTAAAAAATAACAAGTATAAGAAAAATTGATACATTTGAAAAATTGATAGTGCAATTTGGGACAACGATGAATAATAAATTGTTCCACAGAACCATATGGCACAAGTTGATATAGGACAATCTGATACATGGCACAAGTTGATATAGGACAATCTGATGCATGGCAAAAGTTGATATAGGACAATCTGATACACAGCACAAGTTGATATAGGACAATCTGATACATGGCAAAAGTTGATATAGGACAATCTGATACATGGCAAGAGTTGATATAGGACAATCTGATACATGGAAAGTTGATATAGGACAATCTGATACATGGCACAATTTGATATAGGACAATCTGATACATGGCACAAGTTGATGTAGGACAATCTGATACATGGCACAAGTTGATACTGATACATGGCACAAGTTGATATAGGACAATCTGATACATGGCACAAGTTGATGTAGGACAATCTGATACATGGCACAAGTTGATATAGGACAATCTGATACATGGCACAAGTTGATATAGGGCAATCTGATACATGGCACAAGTTGATATAGGACAATCTGATACATGGCACAAGTTGATGTAGGACAATCTGATACGTGGCACAAGTTGATATAGGACAATCTGATACATGGCACAAGTTGATATAGGACAATCTGATACATGGCACAAGTTGATATAGGACAATCTGATACATGGCACAAGTTGATATAGGACAATCTGATACATGGCACAAGTTGATAGGACAATCTGATACATGGCACAAGTTGATATAGGACAATCTGATACATGGCACAAGTTGATATAGGACAATCTGATACATGGCACAAGTTGATGTAGGACAATCTGATACATGGCACAAGTTGATATAGGACAGTTTTATAAAAGGGACAAATCGATAAACAGGAAAAAGTCCTACTTAAGACAGACAACAACAAAGCAGTGTACCGTGGACTCGTCCTCCATTTGAAGCAAGAACTCGTCATCATTTGGTCGTCTGATCCATGAGATGGTCAAGGCAAACACAAACTGTTCTGACAGCATTGGTGGGTCTGGTTGGGACGGTACAGACCCACTGGTGAAGAAACTGACCACCTCGCTGTATGGGCTAGAAGAGAAAGACTTTGTGTAGATCAGGTTGCTTTTAGGAGACATTTTTATTTGAGCGAATGGCTGGAGACGGAGAGTGAGTGGTTGGAGACAGAGAGTGAGTGGTTGGAGACAGAGAGTGAGTGGTTGGAGACAGAGAGTGAGTGGCTGGAGACAGAGAGTGAGTGGTTGGAGACAGAGAGTGAGTGGCTGGAGACAGAGAGTGAATGGCTGGAGACAGAGAGTGAATGGCTGGAGACGGAGAGTGAGTGGTTGGAGACAGAGAGTGAGTGGTTGGAGACAGAGAGTGAATGGCTGGAGACGGAGAGTGAGTGGTTGGAGACAGAGAGTGAGTGGTTGGAGACAGAGAGTGATTGGCTGGAGACGGAGAGTGAGTGGTTGGAGACAGAGAGTGAGTGGTTGGAGACAGAGAGTGAGTGGTTGGAGACAGAGAGTGAATGGCTGGAGACAGAGAGTGAGTGGTTGGAAACAGAGAGTGATTGGCTGGAGACAGAGAGTGAATGGCTGGAGATAGAGAGTGAGTGGTTGGAGACAGAGAGTGAATGGCTAGAGACAGAGAGTGAATGGCTGGAGACAGAGAGTGAATGGCTAGAGACAGAGTGAATGGCTGGAGACAGAGAGTGAATGGCTGGAGACAGAGAGTGAATGGCTGGAGACAGAGAGTGAATGGCTGGAGACAGAGAGTGAATGGCTGGAGACGGAGAGTGAGTGGTTGGAGACAGAGTGAGTGGTTGGAGACAGAGAGTGAGTGGTTGGAGACAGAGAGTGAGTGGTTGGAGACAGAGAGTGAATGGCTGGAGACAGAGAGTGAATGGCTGGAGACAGAGAGTGAATGGCTGGAGACAGAGAGTGAATGGCTAGAGACAGAGAGTGAATGGCTGGAGACAGAGAGTGAGTGTTTGGAGACAGAGAGTGAATGGCTGGAGACAGAGAGTGAATGGCTGGAGACAGAGAGTGAATGTCTGGAGACAGAGAGTGAATGTCTGGAGACAGAGTGAATGGCTGGAGACAGAGTGAATGGCTGGAGACAGAGAGTGAATGGCTGGAGACAGAGTGAATGGCTGGAGACAGAGAGTGAATGGCTGCAGAGAGTGAATGGCTGGAGACAGAGTGAATGGCTGGAGACAGAGAGTGAATGGCTGGAGACAGAGAGTGAGTGGTTGGAGACAGAGTGAATGGCTGGAGACAGAGAGTGAATGGCTGGAGACAGAGAGTGAATGGCTGGAGACAGAGAGTGAGTGGTTGGAGACAGAGAGTGAATGGCTGGAGACAGAGTGAATGGCTGGAGACAGAGTGAATGACTGGAGACAGAGAGTGAATGGCTGGAGACATAGAGTGAATGGTTTGAGACACGCAGTCAAGCAAATGTGGAAAGCAAACAAAAAATATCCATCATACATAAATGTCCCATTTTTTGACAACTAGCTAATCCCCCTTAAATGTCACTCTGTATTTCCTTAAATCACTTATAGCAAAAATGTTTTCAAAACCTTTAAAACCCTAAGACTGGCTTTACTTTTTCATTACAGTTTAGACCTAATAAATCTTATCAAACTGAGTGCCAGACTTGACCTATTTATTGTAATAAGGATTCATTAATCATTTTTGTTTACCTTTTCCCCAGAGCATTGATGGCAGCAAGACGGAACACATATCTAGTGGAAGCATTTAAATGATTAATTCTGTGTTGACGCTGGAGTCCTGAGTAAGCCTCACGGAAATTTCCATCCCCCTTGTCATACTCCAGTTGGTAGGCTGCTATTTTGGACCCATTTTCACACACAGCCTGTGAAGACACCAGATACAGCTGAATACAAGAAGATGATGATGGGTGTGGGATAACTTTGGGTCACTTGTTATGTTGTTATGTTGGGTGTGGGATAACTTTTGGGTCACTTGTATTGTTGTTATGTTGGGTGTGGGATAACTTTGGGTCACTTGATATGTTATGTTGGGTGTGGGATAACTTTGGGTCACTTATATTGTTATGTTGGGTGTGGGATAACTTTGGGTCACTTGTATTGTTATGTTGGGTGTGGGATAACTTTGGGTCACTTGTATTGTTATGTTGGGTGTGGGATAACTTTGGGTCACTTGTATTGTTGGGTGTGGGATAACTTTGGGTCACTTGTTATGTTGGGCGTGGGATAACTTTGGGTCACTTGTATTGTTGTTATGTTGGGTGTGGGATAACTTTTGGTCACTTGTTATGTTGGGTGTAGGATAACTTTGGGTCACTTGTTATGTGTTTATGTTGGGTGTGGGATAACTTTTGGGTCACTTGTATTGTTGTTATGTTGGGTGTGGGATAACTTTGGGTCACTTGATATGTTGTTATGTTGGGTGTGGGATAACTTTGGGTCACTTGTATTGTTATGTTGGGTGTGGGATAACTTTGGGTCACTGTATTGTTATGTTGGGTGTGGGATAACTTTGGGTCACTGTATTGTTATATTGAGTTGAACTGTGTTTGCGGCTTGAACTATGGAAAGCCAAGAGACAGGAACAGATGTTTACAAAATAAAGTAAAATAAGCTAAAGCATCGTCAGATGTTTGTATGGTACAGTCCTCAACTTACATTCCATTTGAGTTGCACAGATGTTTTGGTTTTATTCATAAGCTTGGGTGCTTGAGGAGCATCAGGTTCACAGTTTAATGTCTGAAAACTGACCGGCTCTGTCAGTGCACCCTTCAGTTCCTCACCAAATACTGCACACACCCTGGGAACAAGGGGAGAGAAATGATTTATTTACTGCACATAGACATGGAACTTAGGGGATAGAAATTATTTGTTTGCGGCTGACCCTAAAAAAAAAGGGAGATTAATTATTTGTTTGTTTGACACACCCAGGGAGAAAGGGGAGATAAAGAAATAAAATGATATTAAACATCCCACCCCCCCAAAAAAAAAGAATTTCTTAAAAGAGTATCAGATATTTAGAATTTTTAAAAGCTGCTAATGTTATGTAGACTAATTTCACATTTGTATAGAATGATGACAAGCTGATGAGATAGGTAACAAACATGTAAGAAATATTTCAGCACAAAACAATGTAAACAGCTTACTTGAGATGATATTCAGTGGCAGGTTTAAGATCTTTCAGTGTAATCTCAGTTGCATCACCACTGGAATAACAAGACATAATAAGACAGGTGAAATAACTAACATAATAAGACAGGTGAAATAACTAACATAAGACAGGTGAAATTACTAACATAAGACAGGTGAAATAACTAACATAATAAGAAAGGTCAAATAACTAACATAATAAGGCAGGTGAAATAACTAACATAATAAGAAAGGTCAAATAACTAACATAATAAGAAAGGTCAAATAACTAACATAATAAGACAGGTGAAATAACTAACATAATAAGACAGGGGAAACAAATAACATAAGACAGGTGAAATAACTAACATAAGACAGGTGAAATAACTAACATAATAAGACAGGTGAAATAACTAACATAATAAGAAAGGTCAAATAACTAACATAATAAGACAGGTGAAATAACTAACATAATAAGACAGGGGAAACAAATAACATAAGACAGGTATAAAAATTAACATAATAAAACAGGTCAAATAACTAACACAATAAGACAAGTAAAACAACTGACTTTATAAGACAGGTGAAACAACTAACTTAAGACAGGTGAAATAACTACCCAAAGCATCTAAGTGTTAATCTCTCTTAAAAGTCACTGACTAATTCTTATTTGGTCAACATTAACTGGCTGGACATTGCATTTTTCACTCTGGTCACTTGCCAATTCTTGTCTAGTCAGCATTAATTAACTGGTTGCTGGATTTGTCCATTTAACATTATATAATTAGCCAGTATACACCTCAGTGTGAAAATACATCCAACCAATTACAAATCAATTTGTCCCATATGCATTTTATGGATCACAGGAGCACAAAGTTGCACAAGTCATTGACTCTAATCTCTTGCTAAATTTACTGTCAATAGCTGAGAAAAAAAGTCGTGTTTGCTTTCACACCTACACCTCGTTCCAGTACACAAGAGTTTTTAATTTGATTCCCGTTGAAATGAATTCCTGTGAGTCGTCAGCTCCTGTTTTGTTTTTCTTTTAAGTGTTTTAGAAGTGAAATTTTCCTGTCAATTTATTCAGCCACCAAGAAGCATAATTCTGTGGTGATGTTTCAGTCCAGGAGTACACTTTGATATCTTTGTCCTCACCAACAGTGCTTTCATTATCATCACCACCTTTGTTAACACTTAAGAAATTCTTCATTCATTATTTATCATTTTTCATCTGTTTCTAGCACAAGAAATGAAAATCTTCTCAGAAATAACGTTGTTTTAGATTCCACACCTCTTATTAAACGTTTCTAAAATCTGGATTTTTTAAATGAAACACTATTTTTTAGTTCCTAAAAAATCTAGACCTCTGTGGCATCTGAAGATAAGGACTCCACCAATAATTGCATTTTTTTCCTTTCTTTTTTTTTTCACTGACCAATACCGACATACCGAATTTGAATTAGTATTTTCAGCTTATGCCCATAGCAAAATGAAAGAAATAGCAGGTTTTGAAAGCAAGAATGACTTTAAACTAATTCAAAGTCATCAAACAAGTTCAAACCATCTTCTCAAATGAGCTCCCCCACCCCAATTGTAACCTTACCAGAAGACAGTTTTGTACTTGGCCTCTCGGCCCTTGTCAGACAGCAGTAGTTCATATTTCAGATCTGACGGATCCAGATCTAGCTCTGCAGAATCTATTTCAGGAGGGGACAGCTGGATGAGGCTGCTTCTTGCCTCTACATCCGTCACCTTACAGAAAAATCCAACAGTTGAAACACAAAATTGTAGTCACAAATAATATATTATTTTAAAAAATGGCTTCACTTCCTAGATCATGAACAATAAAGTAATCTTCTTCTTGTTTTTTTCTTTTTGAAAAAAAAAAAGGTTACTTTTGGCAAAGCTAAAAATTTCTGAAAAAATAAATTATTTTATTTATAACCATACTTAAATCAGTATTACCATCTTACCTTATCTTAAAATAATGTCTAAAGGTGTGGGAGTTGGGGAGGTGGGGTAAAAACTGATAATTTTCATATAGGCAGTACCCAATGTTGCCTAATTTTAAAGTTTTAAAAATCTGCACTGATTATTTTATAAATAAATGAGGGGAAAATAATTTCTTTAAAAGGAAAAATATACTAAAAATTTATTCTTAATTTGTAAACTTAATATCCAGATTTTCATCATATGTTAATCAAACTTACCTTTGGTGCTGGCATTGTGGACAGACATTGTGTTATCAAGTTATTTTCCTCCTCCATATCCATAGGTCCATTCTCTGATGGGATGCAATTACCATGAATGAGTCCAGGGTCATGTATGCCGATGTCCCCATTAACTTTTATTGAGGGTAAAAACCAAAGTTAAAAGTACACTTTAAAAAATGTGTTCACTAATAACAATAATTGCAAGAGCAAAACATCCCATTTCACCATCAGACTCATAATTATATATTTTTTTGGTTCTCTTTTTAGCAGCAAATAAAAGATTGATGAATAAACTTGATAAGGTTTTTCAGACTGAAACCAGAGATTGAAATGAGCCTTATAAAGACAAATTTTTAGAGATAATTGAAGTTGTGAATGAAGTTTTGACATTAATGTGTTACCTCCCATGACTCCCCTATTTCTTCTACCAATCGATCTAGGGGGTGTTGAATAGAATCCATCATTAGAGTTTATACGGCGCTGCTGCAGTTTTTTGCGCACCCTGTTGCGTGTCCTGAGAGTTCTATCATCTGTTGAATTGAGTGGTGGGCTAGCTCCTGGTGACAGAGATCATAAATATTCATTCATCCTACAGACAAACCAGAAGTTATTCCCTAGAATTATAGTTTTAATTCAGATATAAAAGTAAAATGTAATCTGATATTTTAAAAATCATTTTCTTTTTCATCTCCGGCTGTATTTCTTTTAACGCCTTAGAGCTTCAATATTCTTCAAAATAAAATGTGTGCCTTAAAAATACTATTTCAATTTAGTAAGTACAATAATTTAAAATTAAAATTTGCCCTATAAACTGACATCTTTATGAAATTCAAAGCCAAGTGAGAACAAGAGCTTTTCAGATAAATTTCAAATGGCTATTGGCAGTACTAATGTGGGTTATTATTTGAAAATAAAAATTGGCTTTGACTCAAAATACGTTAACACAGATAAGAACTTGGGATAAGATGGGTGTTATTTTTTTTTACAACATTTGAAGCTTTTAAGATCTTTTAATAGAAAGGAAAAATAATGGTTATATGTTGAGAAGAATAAAATAATCAAAATGAGATGGTGTTAAAATTAATAAAACATTTTAATCACAACTTATACCTTCCAAAGGAGGTAATTCCATCATAATTGTGGATTTATTCTCTCAACCTGTCAGTTGAAATCTTAGCTAAAAATGATTCAATTTGATTTACACAGGATTAACCATATGCCCTCTTATTATGCCCCTGTCAGGGCGCCTGTCCAGAAAAATGTCTTGTGTAGGTTTTTCTCAGTCAAGGGCTGTCCATTACCTGTCTACAATTCTTACTGAACTTTCTGTGCCTTATACTGTAATCTATGATGTTACTTGAAAAAAGCCTGTGTCCAAGATTTATTTAGCTGGTTTACATTGTCATTGGCCATTAGAACTTTAGAATGTGGACCATACTAGTTATAATGATTCAGAATGAGATATTTTCACAGTGATTTACCCTACTGTTTAAACTTAAGTAATTAAGTTGATCAAAATTTCCTAATTTTTGTTTTGTTTGTTTTTAGTCAGTGTGGTGTACTGATCACTTAATTAAAGTAAGTTTTAATCAAATAATAAGAATTTTTTATGCAGTTTTGCTTTAATTTTATTTGTACTAAATAACAATAATGAATATTGCCAGATTTTATGAAAATTTTTCTTTTCCTAATTTTTTCCATCTGACAAATGTGGTAACACTAGGTTTACATCCATAATATTTCAAAGTATTTATTATTGAAACTGACCTTCTCTGAACCACTTAAAAGATGTGTCTATCTAAGATTGTGGGAGGGTGGGGGGACATATTAGGCTATTTAGCACTTACTGGGTAGGTATATTAATTTAGACTTAAATTTAGAATCAAGTAACATAATCATAAACTTTTCACTTTTAACAATTTGCAATTTATCATTACAATTTGAAAGTTATTTTGTAATTTAATATTAATCGTTAAAATTATGTTAGGGGTAGAATTTTGGTTTTATAAAAAGGCAAGCGTTATTCGCACGGTTTTGACGTCATAACTGTGCCGATAATTTTGAAAATTATTCGCACGGTTCGACCGTGCCGATAATTATTCGCACTTTTTTGAAATGCTAATCTACACTTACTAACTACAAAGTGTAATAATTAAGATAATGTAAAGTATTAGTATAGTTGATATTTAAGTTTTAGGACACTGTCTACTGTTAATTGATTTAATTGTTGTTTAATTGAGTCAAATAAATATTATTAGACCTAATAGCCTGCGCAAATAAAACAAATATAAATTACGACAATATTTAGTTACTGACCCACTGACAGACAGTGTGACTGTGACTGTGACTCAATGAGTCAATGACCAATGGCTACAAATTATGAAGATGACAATGATTATGAGATTTTGAACAAAAAATATCAAACATTATCATTTTTTGCACGGTAAACTAATTTTGCTGTCACTGATATTGATAGTAATAGTATTTGAGCAAGAATCTGAGTCTGAGCGGACCTGCATACCGCCGTTCGCTAATTAATTATTAATGATTTATAATTAATCATTTTATTAATTAAAGTGAAAGACTTTATGATGGTAAAGCATCATTTAAAAAAAATTAAAAAGTGAGAGTCCGTACTCTGTTCTGTACTGTAAGTGTAAGTAAGACTGAACTGAGTATGAGTATAAGCATAACTTGGCATAACAGTAACTATTAACTTCAGTTCAGTAGTAACACTTGTAGTAACAGTGACTCACTCATGGGATATAAAAAAANAAAAGACTGTATCAGGATTCGATCCGCTAACCAATAATAACACTCACTAACTCTTTAGCTGACTATCCATTAGTCTAGAGAAACTTGAAAATTTATGCGATTATTCAAAGTTATATCCAATTATCATTGATTAGACATCAATCATTAAATTGTAACTAGTATTAGTACTATAAACATATAAATATTAGTACTATTAACATATAACTGCACAATTTAGCCTAAATCGAGTGAAATTGGCTATTATTTTGTTATCAGCCGCTGGGAGTACGCATGCGCGACGACCAGACCTGACCCGTGCGAATAATTTTATAAATTATATGCACGGGAAAACCGTGCGAATAATCACTTCGTTATAAAAATGCATTTAATAGTGCCCTGCCTTGGCAAGTCTAGTCATCTGATCTAGTCTAAAGTAAAAGTATGTTACAACTAATACTAATAGAGACTACTTATGACTTATACTTATGCTAAATTTAATTTTAAATTTTCTCTTTTTATGACTTATAATTAATAATAATACTATTACTACATAGTGCTAACATAGTTACATTGCATAGTCAGGCTAATTGTACATAACGAACTTCATAAGTCATAACATAAGTTATTTATTAACATATATAATATAGTATACTCAGTATAGAATATAGTATATAAATATAGGTCCTCACTTAAATAGTTTAAATTTAAATTTATTTGAATTTGTATTTTCTTTGGGGGAATTAGAAAATGTTGTTACTTAATAACTTAGCCTTAGCTCTACAATCATTCATATTAATATTACTTATTTTATTAATTTAAAAAATGAATCTATTAATAGGCCGACGTACGACATGTGACATACATTACATATTAAATATTATTAACTGTTACATATTTAAAAAGGCGAAAATTGCAATTGACTGTGCGAAGTTATTTCACTTTGTTTCCACAATGTTTATTTAAATGGCCACATATTTTGTATTGCATCAACGTAAATGTATTCACAACACAGAAACAAAAAAAAACACCTTAACACAACTGGCCATTTTAACACACGATAACATTAACATAGCCATATTTTTAGTAGTATAAGCAACAATAGAATAAACCGGATGTTATGAAAAGTTAATAATCTGCAGGAAGCTTATTGAGACCGCGTTCAATACGTGGCAATGTCACTCGCTGTGTCGCTAAGTCGCGGCACAGTGTGTACGTCACAGTTAAATGACCTATTTAAACATCAATCAGAAACACGTTGTTATTATTATTATTTTAGGATAGTGGTGAGGGGAATTGTGATTTAAATAGAGCTCATCTGGGGTATTTTAGTTTTATAACTCAAAGTATGTGCTAAACGAACTGTTTACATGATGACTACATACTACATAGTTAAACATAAGAAGATAAACGAAAGCCATTTAACATCAACTTGGTCAATTATTTTTTTTTACTGATACTGGGTACTCGGACCTTTCCAGAGATGTCATCACAACATATCAGAATGGCAAGGCAAATGGGTGCTAGAGACCTACCAATGTCAGAATGGCAAGGCAAAGGGAGACCTGTCGATGTCATTACATGTCAGAATGGCAAGGCAAAGGGGAGACCTACCAATGTCATCACCACATGTCAGCATGGCAAGGTAAAGGAGAGACCTGCCGATGTCATTACATGTCAGAATGGCAAGGCAAAGGAGAGACCTACAAATGTCATTACCGCATGTCAGAATGGCAAGGTAAAGGAGAGACCTGCCGATGTCATTACATGTCAGAATGGCAAGACAAAGGAGAGACCTACAAATGTCATCACCACATGTCAGAATGGCAAGGTAAAGGAGAGACCTGCCGATGTCATTACATGTCAGAATGGCAAGGCAAAGGAGAGACCTACAAATGTCATTACCGCATGTCAGAATGGCAAGGTAAAGGAGAGACCTGCCGATGTCATTACATGTCAGAATGGCAAGACAAAGGAGAGACCTACAAATGTCATCACCGCATGTCAGAATGGTAAGGTAAAGGAGAGACCTGCCGATGTCATTACATGTCAGAATGGCAAGGCAAAGGAGAGACCAAACAATGTCATCACTGCATGTCAGAATGGCAAGGCAAAGGGAAGCTAGAGGCCTACCAATGTCATCACCGCATGTCAGAATGGCAAGGCAAAGGAGAGACCTACCACTGCCATCACCGCATGTCAGAATGGGGGGAGTCAAGGACCTAACCAATGGAGGTGTGACTTTAAGAGATGGCTTACCGTAATCTCCTTGTGACTGTACCGGAACATGGTTTGTGCAGTTGGGCGGTGTGGCGGATGGTATGTGCGGCATGCCCCCATGAACGTGTGAGGGTACAGGGTGCGGGTGATGGGAATACTGGGCTGGGCTCGGGGGGTAATGTGGCGCCCCGTATGAGGTGTAATACTGGCTGCCGCTGGCTGGTCCACCCTGAAATACAAGAGGTGAAATACTCAATGATATGATTGGGTGCAGAAGGCCAGGGGGCAGAGTTTTACTCAAACATTTACACGCACACTGGAAACACAGCGTGTCTAAGCTGTCCTCAGGATGTGTAGACATTATTTATCAGGATTTGTACTGAGAACGCAGAAGAAGATCAGATTTGTAGATATGTAGTTTTTAAATAACATTTTCAAAGGAATGTATAGCGATTTTTTTTACCGTTGCCAAATGTTGGAATCAAATGTTGATGTAAACCCCCCCCCCCCCCCGTGTTGATGGGTCAAGTGACACATATGCAGTGACTAAATTATGAACTGGTCAGAATTAACAGATTCTACATGCAGTCTCCTAATATTCGACATTGAGTTATAATAGATGCAACAGTAGTCACACACAAAATTGACGTGTAATATCCACAGATTTAAGAGTATTCAGTTATTCGACATGCCTGTATCCAGATAACCAACAGCATCAATACATTCTCCAGTGTAGAGCGACAGTAAAATAAAGAAGGCGATTCTTATCCCCTTTACTTTCTTCTAACGGCTTCCTTGTCATTGTCATGTTGATCTGTGCAATGGTAGTTTAAATATTTGTGAAACCGAAGTTTATTTCTGTGATATTTCAATGTGTAATTTTAATGTAAACCTATGATATAGCCGCCATGCAGTCACAACTTTAACGTGACGGGCTTAGTCCACTGATGGCGAACCTATGGCACGCGTGTCACAGTTGGCACGCAGAGCCTCATCAGCCGGCACGTGACTAAAGTAAAACTTTCTCAATCAAACCAGCCAGGGCAAACCCCAATTTTGGGGTTTCATTGGATGTTAGCACTTTGCTATAAACAGTGGTTTTGTGTGTGTGTTTTGTTTGTTGAATTTTGGGCACGCGGCCCCGAAAAGTTTGGCCATCACTGACTGGGCTAAGCTATCCATGCTTTAGATAAGACACAAAGTAAGCAGTTCATTCAAACACGGATTGTAATACTCATTTGGCATATGTTTTCAAAAACGTGAGCAGTTTCTGTGAATGAGGCCAGGGCCCTAAATGATGATGATGTCATAAAATCGGTAAATGTCAGGGCCGTTTTAGAAAAATTGCGGGGCCCTATGCGGATCAGTATGCGAAACGGATTGCGCGGGGCCCAGTTTGGGTAGAGATAAGTAACTAATAAGGATAATAAATGAAAATTAAGATAGGCGGGACCCACTGTGGCCGCATATGTAGCAGTGGCCTAAGACCGGCCCTGGGTAACATTCTTTAAGAATGAACACCCCTAAACCCTATTGAAATTGGAGTAGTAACATTTCCTTCGACAGATTTTCTTTCCATCGCAGTTGGGTAATGATGGGAGGGAAAGGGTGTGTTGGTGGGTGGGGTGAACATTACTTAAACACGAGTCTGTAGCAGAGATTTCGTCTTAAGTAACGAAAATTGGCTGTTTTTTCTCTTCTTCCCCCAAGAAACGGGAGTGCACCGTGCCCCCCATCTCCCCCCCCCC
>MUZC01000830.1:885712-900935 GCA_002072015.1 Radix auricularia | reverse complement strand
CTCCTAGAGAAATTGATAAAATATTGATAGTTGTTTCCAATGGCTGAATCAAACCATGGACTGTGCAGTAAAACTGGAGGGGTTAAGTAGATTTTCGGACCTAATAAACATAGTCGGACATACCCAACAACCAGTGTCTCTGTGCATTTGGTGGTTATTGCAGTCTTCATACCTTGCCACAGATACAATGATGTTAAATTTTTTTAAGGTACAGTTAGGTCTATGGAAGATTAGGGGGGGGGGGCTGAACGGGCTAAAGCCAGGGGCTCCCGATGATTTATGGGCCCCCAAACTTAGTATATTTTATAATAAGGTGGAGAAAGGTTTGCATGAATCCCTGAAATTATCATAAATTAAATATCCTAATAAAATTTGATCCATTAATCTGATCGGTATTCGGACCAGATAGTCTTAGTAATCGAAAAACCTGATTTGATAGGCGCAATAAGAGAAAATATAAAGAATATTGTTTGAACTTGAACTGTCCCTTAACCCGACGCTGGGGCGTTGGGGCACCATTTTGAGCTGCGCACTATCTCATGCCAAGTGTCACGGTTCTGAGCTGCCTTCTGGGAATCGTTACATGACAGGCCGGTCCACTCTTTGATATTGCCCTCCCAACTCTTCCTTGGTCTGCCTATTTTCCTTCTTCCCTGGACTGTGCCTTGCAATATCGTCTTTGAGAGACCTCCAGATCTTGTCACGTGTCCGTACCATCGTAATTTCCTCTTTTTAATTGAGGTGAGAAGGTCCTCGTAAGGGCCAATGACAGCACTTATTTTATCGCGGACCGCTTCGTTCGTGATGTGCGCCATGTAGGAGAATATTGCTTATATTTTAAAATTTACAAAATTCAAGTCAAGTTCTCCTGGTCCTATGGAAGTGTGTAGGTTTGTGGTGCAAGCGGTGTGAGGTGGTGCAATCTTTTTTTTTAAATTATTTTTTTTTATAATAAATATTTTTATACTCAATTTTAGGATACCGGCAAATAGTTATTTCTTCGTGTTCGGTTTTTCCATGAATAATCTTTTTGGCTGGTAGATCTACAGACAAAACACAGCAAGGAACAAATGGACTATTAAGTTACAAGTTACATTCTTATATTAGATGCTAGCAATCATTTTATTTGAAGGGACGCTGGCTGGATAGGGCCCCAGTTCGAATTGCAGCCAGGGGCCCTGTGCAGTCTTAATCCGCCCTGAGCTAAGTCATCTTATTTACTAACTAGCTGACCTCTAGTGGGGGTTGCATGAATGCGTCTTACATTTCAAACATAACTTCATATCATTTCGTCAGACGAGGAAATAAAAAAAAGTTAATAAACTGCCATTCCCCCGACGGGGAAGATAAAAGTTGATACACCATGTAAATTGATTTCATTCCCTAAGACGGGGAAGATAAAAGTTGATAAATTGATGTCATTCCCTCTGACGGGGAAGATAAAAATTTATAAATTGATGTCATTCCCTATAATCGTTGCAAAATACGATTTTCAAATTTTTGTCTTAAAAAAAAAATCTGTGATGTGATTTGAACGCTTGACTGTAGGCTGGTCAAGTACTGGATGTAGACAGATAAATTACAGGATATAGACAGCTAAATCTAAATAATTACTTATTATGTATGCACAAGTATAGATAAAGGTGATTAAAATATATGACAACATATTCATAAATATGATCTTTATCTTTAAAAACGTAACCTATGGGTGAGTCTTTACACTTGACATGCTAAGTTAAAACAGTTCTTATAGGGACGCTCTCCTTGGATAAAATCTGATGGGGCAAAAGGAATATTCTAATGGGGCTATGGGTATAGTCTGATAGGGATATGGGAATAGTCTGATGGGGTATGAGATTAATATGGATGGGTTATGGGATTATTGTGATGGAGTATGGGATTGATATGATGGGACTATGGGATTAGTATGATGGGGTATGGGATTATTATGATGAAACTGTGGGAATAGTCTGATGGGGTATGGGATTATTATGTTGGGGCTATGGGATTGGTATGATGGGGTATGTAATTAATATTATATCATGGAAAAATGGGAAGAGTCTGATGGGCTATGGGATTAATATGATGGGACTATATGATTAATATGATGGGGCTATGGGATTAGTATGATGGGGTATGGGATTAATATGATGGGGTATGGGATTAATATGATGGAACTATGAGAAAAGTCTGATGGGCTAGGCAGGGGATTAATATGATGGGGCTATTATGCAAAGATATAAAATGCTCACTGGCGTCCCTCATCTACACCAAGTGTAGCAAGCAGTCAAGAGTTGCATGCATGCAAAAGTTATAGTATAAACTGTAAATATACATACGTATGGTCCTACCGTCATGGGCGCGGCGGGGCCTGGGGGCTGGGGAGAGAGGATGACATGCGTCAGGATCCCGTGCTCGTCCACTATCTGCTGGACCATGTGGCCGGGCGGGACTTGCATCGGCATCGGCACGGGCGGGCCGCCACTGGACACCATCCTCACTGTGGCCGGACCTGAAATGACAAAATAACATCTCGGTGAGATTGGTGACCATCACCTCGGACTTTTTGCACATGCATGAAACATGCAAACATTCATCGATGGAAACTATCTAGTGGATGTCGCTAGTTAAAGTGCATGCTTAAAAAAGAATTTTTGGAACTGAAGTCGAAGCTTAAAAACCTGAATATCAGTGAAAATCTAATGTATAGACATTTGGGTATTGGGCATCGTTGGATAATCTGGACTTCAATTAAAAAAAAGAAGCAGATTATGGATGAATTAATTGGAGGCATTTTTGAGGATGAATGTTGGTGACTGCACCCGATGAATGTTGGTGACTGCACCCGATGAATGTTGGTGACTGCACTCGATGAATGTTAGTGCCTGTACCCGATGAATGTTGGTGGCTGCAATCAAAAAATGTTTGATGGTTTTCATGCCAGCCTAGCATGCGCGTTGCGCTCCGATGTTCGAAAACTCTTATAATTTATAATAAAGTCTTCAAATTTTCTTAAATTAGTCTTGTTGTCACACTCTTTCAAAATGTCGAAAGACTGTTCCACAAATTTGGTGCCACCGATTCAAAGAAGCACACGCTAGGGGACTTCCTCCCGTCTTTCCAATCGGGAACTTTCAGACGGGACTGGTGGAGGAACACAAGCCATTTAGATGTACATGTTCCAATGTTAATGGTAGCACCCGATGAATGTTAATGGTAGCACCCGATGAATGTTAATGGTAGCACCCGATGAATGTTAATGGTAGCACCCGATGAATGTTAATGGTTGCACCCGATGAATGTTAATGGTTGCACCCGATGAATGTTAATGGTTGCACCCGATGAATATTAATGGTTGCACCCGATGAATGTTAATATTTGCACCCGATGAATTTTAGTTGTTGCACCCGACAAATGTTTATGGTTGCACAGGTTTTAAATAATACTCGAGAATTTAAATTAGTTCATGGGAATAATGGAAAAACTATACGAATTTTTTTTACAGCAGCACTGGATGCCATGAATGCAGACCCAGGTGTTTCCACGTGTTTTAATGTTAAACAAATTTTTTAAACAACTAGGGGCTTAACGAATTCCGAGTGACAGATAAATGTTTTCGCTTCAAGTATATAGCATAACAAACAATGATATATTTAAGGGATGCCTTTTTAAAAAAAAAAATGCCTTGTGCAATGAGATCTTCATAAAAAGTGTTGATACATAAAGTGGGGGAGGGGGTTGCCAAATGTTTGTGTAACTGAAGCCAAACACAAGCAAATGTTATCAACGTGGGAAGGGTTCAGGGTATGTAGGCTAATCTCTTCGCTCATTTTGCCTCTGCACAATGGCGGATCCACGCAGGGGTATAATGGTTGTGCTATTTTTTTAATTAGCGGAGTAGGCAAATGGAGAAGTTAACATAAAGACTTAAATTTTGACAATTTTTAAAGAACATCGTGAAGTTTGCTGAAGTCAGCTCAGGCGATTTGTCAACGCAATAAAACAAGAGGGATTAATTTAATGATGTTAAATAAATTTTAATAACTAAAAGCTACCCCAACTCGAAACAAGGTTTGGAGGTATGAACAAAATATCAATTAAATCAAACAACCCGTAAAACAAAGTTTTTGACTATAAAGCCCTTATATATGAGACAAAGCTAAAAATATTGATTATGTTCACTATAATTTATAAAACGCAACGCGCGACAGACTAGCATGAACATTTACATTCTTCATAGAGATGATCTAAAAAAATATTTTATTTAATCACAGTACATTCGATAGATATGAAATTTTTATAGAATGCATTGTTAGTCTATGTGCGAAATTTCAGCTCGATAGGATCACGGAAAGTGGGTCATTTTTTATTTTTGTTTTTCCGCGGGACTGCGACAGACAGACAAGATGGTGACGTTAATATAAGGGATTAAAAAAAAAAGATAAGCTGTGGAAATTGAAGGTCCCTGCATGCAAAATAAGACAGGAAGCTTATTTGGTCGTAAGGTGTGCTGCTACAAATGCTGCCAGGTGCAGGAAACCAGCTCTAACCAGCATCCCTAACACCAAGACACACCCATAAACATTAAACACACTTATGAACACTAGAAACACCCCACAAAACCCATAAACACTAGATACGCCCCTCAACTCTAGACACACCCATCAACTCTAGACACATCCATCAACATTAATCACGCACCACAAACACCCAACAACGCCAGATACGCCCCTCAACAGTATCACACCATCAACAATAGACACACCATCAACACTAGATACACCCATCAAAACTAGACACACCCCTCAACACTAGACACACCCATCCTCGCCCATCCGTGAAAGTAAATTAACTTAGATCCGATGACATCTGCTCCCATAAATGTAGAGAAAAGCGCTAGTTTTACAGAGCATTAAGCCATTGTGTGACATCTGTTTAAGTGCGCACTTGTCGAAATCCAATGTAGCCTAAACAATGACTTCAAAGAACTGAACAAAGTAATATCAAAATCTGATGGAAGTTGTGTTTGCATAAAAGAGGGGAGGTAGAGAAAATGGGGGGGGGGGGGGGGGGGAGGTGATGTAAGGAAAGTTATGACACAATCCTCAAGACCACCTGGAAACACACACAGACGGCTCTGTGGCCATCTGGATAATCCAAGAGCAGAATACCTCCTAGCACTGGACAACCCAAGCACACGTATCAAACCAGCGGTCATGCACAATAGCTCAACAACTGGGCTGCACAATAGCTCAACAACTGTGCTGCACAGTAGCTCAACAACTGGGCTGCACAGTAGCTCAACAACCGGGTGGCACAGGAGCTCAACAACTGGGCTGCACAGTAGCTCAACAACTGGGCTGCACAGTAGCTGCTCAACAACTGGGCTGCACAGTAGCTCAACAACTGGGCTGCACAGTAGCTCAACAACTGGGCTGCACAGTAGCTCAACAACTGGGCGGCACAATAGCTCAACAACTGGGTGGCACAATAGCTCAACAACTGGGCTGCACAATAGCTCAACAACTGGGCGGCACAATAGCTCAACAACTGGGTGGCACAATAGCTCAACAACTGGGTGGCACAATAGCTCAACAACTGGGTGGCACAATAGCTCAACAACTGGGTGGCACAGTAGCTCAACAACAGGGTGGCACAATAGCTCAACAACTGGGCTGCACAGTAGCTCAACAACTGGGTGGCACAATAGCTCAACAACATAACAGGACTGATGTAAAGTAAATCTGGATGAATGTAAATCAGGACTGATGTAAGTTAGAATTGATGTAAATCTTGACGAATGTAAATCAGGACTGATGTAAGTCGGGACTTATGTAAGTGTTTGACCTATAAAAAAAAAAGTAAATTTCACAAGTTTATCTAGTTCCATATCACCCGTATAGTGCTTGTAGCTCAGGGTTGCCGTTGCTTTCATCTTGTAAGTCCATAACCAACATTGGTCCACCAAAATAATAAATAAATGCCACCAATTGGCGGGGTAACAACAATAGAAGGGTGGGTGTGGGCAAGAGGGTGAGGGTGGGTGTGGGCAAGAGGGTGAGTGTGGGTGTAGGGGCGTGCAGACACCGTGGCGCCGGAGTAGGACACTTCCGCTGTATTTTCTATTTGGGCGTCACCGGAACTCGTGTTTAAAACAAAGCCCCTGGGTTGTAAACAATCGCGGGCATGACTTGCGTAACACAGTGAGCGACTTAACACGACCAGCTCTTGGATGTTGGGGCTAATGTAAACAGTAGACAGCACAACCCAATGGGCTTATCTTTCAGATAGTTTTTTATATTATTTTTTACTTAACTTATCATAAACACGATGTGGCAACTCTAATATGCCAACTCATCTTTTATTAAAATTGGTTTCATTTAATCAGATGTGAAAATTGGGTGCTTCAAGTCTACAGTTACGTAAGCGATACACAATACAAACGTAATTAATAGTGAGACGACAAGAACTAAGGGCTAGTGAGACAAGAACAATGTTTCATTTATGCTGCGCGGCTGTGGCAATAAGTGACCAGCGCAGAGCAGCACTTTAGAATTCCCGCGCAGCAATTAAAAAATATATTGCACAATAAACAAATGCTTTAAAACTTTTCATGCACGTTTGTTTACTTTGCACATGGACCAACGAACCTTGGAGGGAACAATAGACAAGAACCTCAGTGATATCAGAGCTTGTCTAATGCAACTGACCACTGGGACATAACATAACCATAGAAAAGGGGGCGTCAGGGTAATAGATCAGCACAACGAGCCCCTGCCCCTATTAGGGGCAATGATGAAATAAGCCCTAGCCTCTGTTGGGGGCATAATGAAGTAATACTATGTCGACATTTTATTTCTACAGTAGACTGCACAGACGCCGAGTAAACACATTGTGTCCATTCTGTGAGGTAAAAACAGGGTGGACGAATCATCAAAATGTTACCAGAGACATCTCGGCATGGAGCTTTCCACTGAGACCAAAACATCTGCTATTGAATCTTTATTCTGTCAAAACATTTGACTTCATCCAGACTGTCAGTTTCATAGATACGATTGGTTACTGCCACATAACATCACTTATTTCACGGGAACAATGAGTTGATGGAAAAAAACAACAACAGGATTTCAGTTCAAGTGGATTGATGGAAAGCCAGAAATTCTGTCATAATAAGTTGATGGAAAGCCAGAAATTCTGTCATAATTAGTTTATGGGAAGAAAGAAATTCGGTCCAATTTAGGGTCTTGAATATTTTAAAAAGGAAGTCCATTACTTATGTCAGACATAATGAAGTAGGTCTCTCACGTATTAGACCTAACAGTTTAAGTCTATCACATGTCAGACCTAACAATTTAAGGCTACCACTTAAATGTCAGACCTAAAAAAATTTTTTTTTAAAAATATCATACGCATTTACTCCATACATTCAAAATATTCTGTGGCGTGAAAAAAAAAAAAGGGGGGGGGGAGGTTTAGACTGGGGCCAAAAATAAGAGAAAAATGTACATGGGAATGGCTGTTTGAAATAAATGTTTGTGCATGGCATGGAAATGACCAAGAACTAAACTAGTTAACTGCTGGGATGATGATCTATCGCTATGAGTACGACATTTAACACGTCTATGAATAGCTATGGCGCTTGGTTCCAATGATAGAGCAGAATATATTATTCTCAAAATTATTTGTGCAGAGGCTAGGTGAAGGGGTTGGGGGGGAATACATTTGGAACAAAATAAAACTTTTAGACTAAAAGTTGGGTTGGTTAGCAATCGAAAAACAACAACAAACAACAGTTTAAGGATCTTTTTTTCTTGTCATTATTTTTTTATCTGCCAGGTGCAGCATTGAGAGTTCATTCCCCTGACGTTTACTGCAAGTGTCACTGTGACATTCTAGACCTCGGCACCGTATTTAAAGGTGATACAATTCAGTTGGAAAAATTCAGTTGGAAAGACTTTGTGGCAAAACAAATAAAAAGTTTAATCTTCTAAGAGCAATCAGCAAATGTAATTATTCGCGCTCCCCTCTCCCAGCCCACATTATAGAGTAAACAAGTTTTCAAAGGAGATGCACAATTATCTTTAACAGCTTAATAAATATTTAAATCCATGTTTGCATGGCGAATGGACAAAACTGGAAGTTAAAAAAAGGCCAATCCAAACCTGATAAGTTTGTAAAGTTTCGGGGTTAAATTAAAGCCAACAAGAAGGCTTGTTGAAGACATTCAAGGTAAACACACATGATATAGGGATGTGTATAATGTCTGATTTTGTTGTTTCGTCGTGCTCAGTTTAAGGTTATATAGCGTGCTGGGCGGCAACACATTTTATGACTCAAACTGACACAGACCAGGCCATCACTGAAGACTACAAGACTGACCAGACTACCACTGAACTCCAACAGACTGCAAGGCTAATCACTGGCCGCCATGCAAAAGACTGCCAGGATGACCATTAATCGCCGTGCAACAGACAATCAGACTGACCATTGGTCACCATGTAACAAACCAACAGGCTGACCATTTGTCACCATGCAACAGACTGCCAGGCTGACCATTGGCCGCCATGCAACATACCGCCAACCTGACCATTGGTCGTCATGCAACAGACCATCAGGCTGACCATGGACGCCATGCAACATACCGCCAGGCTGACCATTGGCCACCATGCAAAAAAAAACTGCCAGGCTGACCACTATCGTCATGCAACATACCTACCCCCAGGCTGACCATTGGCCGCCATGCAAAAAACTGCCAGGCTGACCACTACCGTCATGCAACATACGCGGACCATTGGCCGTAATGCATCAAAATAGTCAATTCGACACAAGTCTTGGCAGTGCGGCACTCTGTTCGTTATTGAATGGGAAACCAAAATTAAGCCGTACAAAGTGAAAGAGTGGGTCCAATGTGGCATTGGGAATAGATTAGGGAAGGGAGGGAGGCTAATTATTAGTGTTAGTGATTCAAAGTGAAAGTGTGAACTCGAGCAACCCTCGTAACTCAGCTCGTCAACGTGTGAGGTCAGACGTACAGACTAAACAAAATGTTTACATAAAGAAACTCATAAAATATGGGCGTTCATTTTATACCCTCCCCCTTTCCGTGGCGTTGTCAGTCGGGGTTAGTTGTAGCCAACAGTGTAAACGTTGCCATGGAGATGCCATTTATTTGTAGAATGAATTGGCTAGCATGAGAGAGACCATACGTTTTGTTAAATTTTATGTGTATATACAATATTTTTAGAGGGGTGTTTTTAATTATTTCGTAACTATTATTATCATTATTTCTTTTGACAGTAGCCTTTCAAATTGTTGACTTGACGATAGCTCGCCTTTCTCCGCGAAGCATCCTTGTTTGATTTAGTTCTAAGAGACTAGACTTTAAAAGAAACATGTGATGGTACCTTAGCTTAAACTTTACACAATTTAGCATTACAGTGATGGTGCCTTAGCTTAAACTTTACACAATTTGGCATTATAGTGATGGTGCCTTAGCTTAATCTATTAACTATACACAATTTGGCATTATATATTATAGTGATGGTGCCTTAAATTAGCTTAACCTTTACACAATATGGCATTATAGTGATAGTTCCTACGCCTAGGCTTACACTAAACACAATATGATGGCATTATAGTGATGGTTCCTTAGCTTACACTTAACACAATATGGCATTATAGTGATGGTTCCTTAGCTTACACTACATGACACTATAGTGATGGTTCCTTAGCTTACACTACATGTCATTATAGTGATGGTTCCTTAGCCTACACTGCATGTCTTTATAGTGATGGTTCCTTAGCCTACACTGCATGTCTTTATAGTGATGGTTCCTTAGCGTACACTACATGTCATTATAGTGATGGTTCCTTAGCTTACACCACATGTCATTATAGTGATGGTTCCTTAGCTTACACTAGATGACATTATAGTGATGGTTCCCTAGCTTTGATACAACAAACACTTCAACCACTTCTCTTTGAGATTTTATTCAACTACCATAAGGTACCACAAGAAACGTGAACTGTTTTATAAGAATGTCTTTTAGCGCATATCAGGATAGGGGCCGTCCACAAATGACGACACGCACCTAAGAGAAGGGGGTCGAACATTTGTAACGATGTGTGACGAGGGAGAGGGGAAGTTTAAGAAATGTGACGTCACATCAAAACACGATACTTTAAATAAAAATTTCCACTTAATGTTTGATTGCTTTCAATTGACTTGATGAAGTTTTCAATGGCTGCACACCTGTTACGATATTGAGAGTGCAGTCTTACACTAAATACATAGTTAAATGACAAAAAAGGATTTTATAACATGCTAAATTTCAATTAGAAATCACGGCTTTCAAAAAAAAAGGGGGGGGGGGAGGTGATCTAAGCTTTTTGACGTAATTTTGGAGGGGGTCTCTAAGTTTTTGAGTCGAAGTGTGACGAGGGGGTGACGTCATTTAAGGCCAGCCCCATAGACAAATGCTAAGATTGTTTACAGAGGTCAGAATAGTTCATAGAATTATATACAATGGGTCATTGCTGCCCAGGCTATACAATTTAAAATAGGTATTTTTAATAAGAACATTATCAAATTATCAGCTCATGATTACTCAACCCCTAATTATGATTTACGCTATTGGAACTGGTCATTTTTACAGTGGCTGGGCACAGTCCAACCAACTCGAGCTGGCCACAGTCCCACCAACTCGAGCTAGCCACAGTCCCACCAACTCGAGCTGGCCACAGTCCCACCAACTCGAGCTGGCCACAGTCCCACCAACTCGAGCTGGCCACAGTCCCACCAACTCGAGCTGGCCACAGTCCCACCAATTCGAGCTGGCCATTATCTTTCAAGCGCACTAATTTCTCAAGTATGACTAAACACAACAATATGAGAAGTCCTCGGTGTTATCTCCCCTTGAGGCTCTGCTATCTACACTTACTATCCTTACAATCTGTCTTGGACAGTTATTAGGTTAGTGTTGGTAGAACTTGGAGGTTGTATTATAGAGAGACTGACCACACATTCTTTTCTCGGTGGAACTGGTCTATTAATAGGTGAGTGCTGGTAGAGCGTGGTGAGACTTAGTGTAGTTGATGATATGACACTTGTAGCTCCCGTGTCAAAACCTTCAGGATACCCCACGAACGACGTGTCAATGATACCTTATTTACAGTCAAACCAGTCTCCTGGGGCCCAACCATAGATTCACTACGATTTTCTGAATAAATATCTCAGATGTAGTGTGATTATACCTTTCAAATGAAGAGATTATAGACACCGCATATTTCAGAGAGAGGTAGAGATATTGAGATAATCAATGACTTATTGTTTACCTGGTCAGTGTACCGGCGGAAAGGAGGATCTGATTAAGGACTCTTATTTGGTAGGATCTGGCCCGCTGGACGTAGTTTGAGAACTATAGTTTATATTATCAAACAACTTTATGTTAACTGTAAAACAGTTTAAACAATTCTACTGCTCCCAACTATCCATGTTAGTACCAGTAGGCTACAAATGATAAACACTCTAGTGAGAGCACACACTTTCCAGGGTTGTAATGATAACACCGGTGGTACGGAACAAAGGTATTAAAGAAGGAAACAACGGCAAAAGGGGGGGGGTATAAATAAATTAAGACGAGAGATATAGAGATGTGGGGGAAGTGGGGAGAGAAAGAGAGAAGGACCGGGGGGGGCGAGGAAAGGGAGAGCGAAAGAGAGAGAGTTGATGGGATGTATGTTTATGTGTAAGTTGTAGAAAATCAAAAGCAATGCACGATAAAATAAGCTTACCATAACCAAAGACACAAGCACTGCATCCTTCCACGCACATTCTGCCGTCCAAACAGTCCATCTCTTTCACCGCCAAGGGGGTTGGAGTTTTGGTCAGCACGAAGTTGACCCCATCATATTTCGACCCCTTCATGGCCGGTCACTGCCCCACCTCGTCTAACCCCAATAACAATGATTGAAAGGGATCCCTGGACGAGAATGTACGTCACCCATCCAACAGGGTCACGTCAGCCAAATACCCCAAGTAAAGTGCGGCTGGTAGGAAGCATTTAACTCTAGCAGGCCAGTCCTATGTCCACGAACAAGCGGTCACCAGGTGGCGTACACAATGCCGTCAAAACATGTCTCACATGATTGATGGTCCAGGCCTTGGTACGACCAGGCATATCCCCATTACTGCCCCCGAACTGAACACATCCACCAACACCAGTCACGTCACCATCCCTACAGCCGTACTGAACACATCCACCAACACCAAGCACGTCCCCATCACTACAGCCGAACTGAACACATCCACCAACACCAGTCACGTCACCATCCCTACAGCCGTACTGAACACATCCACCAACACCAGTCACGTCACCATCCCTACAGCCGTACTGAACACATCCACCAACACGAGTTTTTAGATATTGTTAAAGACAAAACCAAACATCTACCGGTATATAGTCTACCCACCAACACGAGTTTTTAGATCTTGTTAATTAGCGACAAAGCCAAAAATCTGTCGGTATTTAAGAAGCACCCATCAATTATTTGAGTAATGAGACTATAGACCTATAGTAATCACTCCTCACCAGCTGGACTGTGTGGTTCGTCGTCATTATTTGGTCTTGGTGTGTGTAATTTGGCTTTTCTGTGTGTGATGTGTAATTGTTTATATTCCATTGCGTTGTGTATTGAGTTGTGTGTGATGTATATTGTATGTGCTGTGTATTGTGTGTGATACGTATTGTGTGTGTGATGTACATTGTTTGCGTGATGTGTGCAACATGAATTGCATGTGTGTGTGTGTGTATGTGATGTGTGTTGTGTGTGTATGGTATGTACAAATCTAGTTGCCGCGAGAACAACCCCTCCCCCTGTTGATAACCAAATTTCGACCCACGGGCCCAGTTAAAAGTGACACGTGTGACAGCCAGGCGGCAAACATAATATAACGATATGACGTCTTAAATATGTGACAGAAAAAGCCGATCCGTCCACTAAAACACGGCTGGGCAAACAGAGGGCCGGACACGTGCATCATACGGCTTTCAAAGAACTTGACACGTTCAGAACAACGTGAAATGACACTGTCACACGACTCGCGCGATGGAGCAGGGAATTCTGTAACTTCAAATGAAAACACAAACCATCCGCGTGTTTACAAATATCCACTGTTTCGGTAGAATATCCTCGCAGATTACTAGAAATCCTTCGAGACATTGTTAAACAACGGAACTGTCTGGTCAAACATGGAAATTAAGGGGAGAGAAGGGCAATAACCACTGCTGGAGATAAAGTCGGTACTGTATATGTATGGCAAAAAACTACATGGTATATAGATTTAACAAGCCCTGGAACTAATTTCACTAGGTGCAGGAGAGGGTGTGGTATAAATTAGAGCAAACAGAAGAGGGAGAAACGCCGAAAAGCCCAACCGGACAGTGAAAGAAAATCGAAGTCCGAGTGAGTCATAAGGCTGCTTGCCGGTCACGGATAGAAGTCTGGACTAAGAGGGGAGATGAAAGTGTGTGATGGGGGTGAAGGCGAAGAGGGGGGGGGTCAGGGAACGAACATTTTATTATGGTGAGAAATAAATAAACTCTCGTAGACGTAGTAGCTAAAGGTAACCGAAATTTGTCTACGTGTCTGAGGGTGAGAGATTTAAGTGGGGGAAAGTTCTCACAAACCATTGTAATGGGAATAGCTTTCTTACTGTCTCGAGAAAAAGCTTACTTGCTGTCTCTAGAAAAGCTGACATTTACTTGCTACCTCTAGAAAAACTTACTTGCTTTCTCTAGAAAAGCTTACTTGCTATCTCTAGAAAAGCTTAATTGGTATCTAGATGGGAGGCTGACAAGAGTTTGAGACACTCTAATCTGGTATCTTGTTTGGTCAAAAAATGAAAAGTTGTTTGCATTGATTGCCCTGGTCCAGATATTTTGACAAAACCAACTAAACAACTAGTGACATTCATTCAGACACCTAGCCACTGGTCAAGATTTACTCACAATTTCTGGACGAAACTGTTAAGGTCAATCTCATTATTATTCAAGAATGATTCCCCAAGACACAGCTATGAGGCCGTAACATTTCCCAGAACTGATCAATAATGACCCAGCGCGCTGACACAGGGGAGATGACCCACCGTTCTGACAAAGGGGAGATAAACCAGTGTGCGGAGTACTTACATTTTCATTTCAGACATGCAGAACAGGGGAGATGACCCAGCTTGCCGACAGAGGGGAGGTGACCCAGCGCAATGACACAGGGGAGATGACACAGCGTGCTGACAGAGGAGACATGACCCAGCGCAATGACACAGGGGAGATGACCCAGCGTGCCGACAGAGGAGACATGACCCAGCGCAATGACACAGGGGAGTTGACCCAGCGTGCTGACAGAGGGGAGATGACCCAGCGTGCTGACAGAGGGGAGATGACCCAGCGTGCTGACAGAGGGGAGATGACCCAGCGTGCCGACATAGGAGACATGACCCAGCGCAATGACACAGGGGAGTTGACCCAGCGTGCTGACAGAGGGGAGATGACCCAGCGGGCTGACAGAGGGGAGATGACCCAGCGCAATGACACAGGGGAGATGACCCAGTGTGTGAGTACTTACATTTTCATATCAGACACGTGGAACACGTCCCTCGCGACATGCGCGTGAATCAATTATGAAGGAGAGGTAGATTGAAAGCAGCAAACTATACGTATAACAATCCAAGAATCATTAAAGCACCCACCCCAACACGCACGCTATCGGACCATGGTTCGTACGTTAGGTAGTAGGGTTCATCTAGTGATCTAGTCGGTAGAAAATGTATCTAGTCAGTAGCAGGGTTTATCTAGTAAGTAGAATATTCACCCAATCGGTAGCAGGGTTCATCTAGTAAGTAGAATTTTCATCCAGTTGGTAGCCATGTCCATGTTCATCTGGTCGGTAGCAGGGTTCATCTAGCTGTTAGCAAGGTTCTTTTGGTCGGTAGCAGATCTCAGTTCGATGACTAAATCTTGATTTGGCGCACCTCGTATGCTCTGGCATCCATCCGGTTACGGATTCACGGTTTAACTTTATAACGGTAATTAAAATAAAACAATTAGACACCACAATGACAAGGTACCGTGATGACAGTGAACCAATGCCATTGACAACGGGAAGACACGGTTATTGTGCGTGTTCAGCTTATTTTCATAATTTTTCTGTGGAAAATGTGTGTGTG
>MUZC01000830.1:864699-885588 GCA_002072015.1 Radix auricularia | reverse complement strand
GGGGGGGGGGGAACCCTCTTGGTGTGCTGTTGGGGTGGGACTTATGGGTATACTTCATTTATTTTTTTTTTTAAATCTCGTCGAGGGGAGCATCAACCGTTCCAAATCCCGTCAACAAATAAAGAGGGCTTGTGAAGGGAGGGAAGGCGGGGCGGAGAGGAGATCGATAAACACAAAGACACAAACATCAAAATACAGGGAAACTGAAAAAACATCAATGAACATACACATTCACTCCATATAACGCCATTGAATCATGGCGAATGTTCCACTGAGATAATCCTAAAGGGATTTTCCTGTGGCTTAGCTATCAACACCAAAAATACTGCAACATCAGTCAGGTCGATAGTTAGACATGGGCGTGCCGTCTGAGATATGAAAGAACATTTGAGCACTATAGACTATGTTTACATTGAGCGCCTGAACAATAGAATGTTGAAATAGAAGCACCAGTCTGTTAAAAACTCGATTACAGTAGAACCGTCAGGGTGACATCTGAAATCTGAAGATTGGACAGAGTAACCCTAACCGAAAAGCGGTTATACTGTCAGTGTGAATAAATTTGGGTTGGGGTCAAAGTGACATCTGAGCACGGGTTAGTGTGACATTTGAGCACGGGTCAGAGTAATATCTGTGCGCGGGCCAGAGTGACATCTGAGCACCTGATCGAGGTAACATTTCAGATGAAAGGCTCTAAGAAACATCTCAATTTTTTTTTAACCTGCGAGTGCAAATACCACTTGGCCAATGACGTCACTCACTGGGATGGCCATCTCATGAATATGAAGGGGATGTAAGGAAAAATTTATAAGAAATGTTGGAAATAAATATTAAAAACAAACAACAAACAAACAAGAGTCTGAGAAATATTTCGGCATGCGGGTCTGCTCACCCTCTTCCCCCCCCCAGTGACTCTAACCCTCGTTGCGTCCTACTGGCGCATCCACTCCATCAGCTCCCCGTTTACTGCTGGCCAGATGGTAGACGTTAAACAAAGAAGATAACCTCATGCACCACGAGAGGAGATTCTTGCACTCGGCTACAGTCAACAGGCGTCGTATCCTACTTGAGCTCTCTTTGATGACGTACAAAATGAAAGCTGTTGTTTGTTTATGCCGCTAATATTTTGATGACAGGGTGGGTAAAAATGAGGTCCCAGGGGTGGGGGTGGGTTGGAAATGTGATGCGAGGACCTAAATCATCAAATTCCAGCCTTGTATTTGGTGGCTTCAAGCCATTCGTCTTGTGCCGTGTCGACGTTTATAATGTTGGAAACTAGATTTTTAAAAGAACACCGATGATTTAAGCGATTATTTTTGGGTGGGGGTGGGGGAAGAGGGGGTCAAAGAGAACTCGGTTACAGAGAAAGTAGAGTGAAACGAGTAAGAAAGGAGGCGGGGTAACTTTACAATAACTTCCAAAAACATATTTTTTAAAAAAATGAGATTATTTTTTAACTTGGCTATGGCTGGAATCCCGCTTGCTTATTATATCAGTTTTATCGTTCATGTCAACCAACTTTTCTCGACCCAGGGGGTGTAAGATCTTTCTATGTCACTTCATCGTATGAGACATATGTTGTATTTATTATTGATGTCATTAAAACAACTAAGATTTATTGGGTAACATGTTCAGCACTGAGACGTAATTGTTGTGTTTTGACAAGAACTTCTCGGCTCCACGCATCCTTCCTTTAAACTAACTCCACGATTTTCTGTTATATTGAGCCACTTCTCCCACATGTAACAAAACCAGTGCCGACTGCTCACTATCTTGGGGTGTATTGTTACAGCACCCCCCCCCCCCACAAGCACCACTTCCCAACAATAACAGCGTATCGTGGACCACTTGACCTCAGCTGAGATGATTACACGTGTCTCAGTGACATAAACAAGACCCTCCGCTGTCTCTGAATGAGACCCACTGAGCACAGTCAACACCTTTAAGACTCAAGAATAAATGAACTAAATATAGGCATATTTTTGTATTTTCTCTCCCTTCTACTTTCTTCAAATAATGAATTCTACTAATACAAAAATATTTCCAGATAGATTGTACACCGAAACCTTAAATTTTAACAAATTTATTATAAAAATTTGACTCATGTATCTCCCTCCCCACCCCCACCCCCAACAACGTATACAGTAAGGTTGAGATGTGAAATAACGTTAGCACCAATAAATACGTGCATTTCTCGCCCCATCTGGGTGGTCTTCCCCAGATTTTTAATGTATAAAAGCGCGCGTCTGTCGAAGGATGTGGCGCCAGAGATTTCGTGGCTTATTTTTTACATTGTCACGTACGCACCATTTCACAATTTCAAGTCTTTCAAGACTAATAACCTGAACACTTGCTAGATTGCCTTAAAATCAACCAAGTGGATTTCATCAAGGGTATATTTTTTAAGAGTCCGTTTAGTTCAGGTTTAAAGGTATCTTTTGACTAGGAAATGGTGGTGTCCCCATAAACTTATGCACTGTGTGTGTATGTGGAGGGGGGCGAGAAGGAGGTTTGGTGCAGGACGAAAGTGTTGATGGACGATCAGGAAACATATCAAGAATGAATTCTTCACCAATAACCACGCCAGAATGGTAATAGAGCGAGCGGCTATTAGGGATATTTCTTTCAATATATTAATTCAAAGAAAAAATTCGTTGGATTTCCATTGATTGGCAAATTTGATTTAAGGACAACATAGAAATGTGAGAGTGTGGGGTTACGAACCCCTGTATAGTACAGATAGGTAGCATGTGGGTACCGCTGGGTGACTGACAGGCCATCAGTTGACGAGCACCTATGGGAACAGGTCTGCGTTCAAAGGAAGGAGCCAGACGGCTGATACCTGTGCGCAGGTTATCAGGAAGGAGAGAGTGAAATAAGAAAGTGGGGAAGAGTGATTGGGGGGGGGGGAGAGAAGGAGGTAAGTAGGTGAAGACGCAATGGGACATGACATTCCTGCAACAAGCAGCTTCCGCTCACAGATGATTTTGTCAGGTCTACAGTGGAAGATATTGAAACATTTCCACAGGTGATTATGTCGGGTCTACGGTCTACAGGATGTATTGAGACATTTACACAGGCGATTATGTCAGGTCTCCAGTATACAGAGGAAGGTATGGAAACATTTCCACAGGTGATCATGTCAGGTCTACCGTCTATAGTGGAAGGTATTGATACGTTTCCACGGGTGATTATGTCAGGTCTACTGCGGAAGGTATTGAAACATTTCCACGGGTGATTTTATCAGGTCTACGGTCTACAGTGGAATGTATTGAAACATTGCCACAGGTGATCATGTCAAGTCTACGGTCTACAGAGGAAGGTATTGAAACATTTCCACAGGTGATTATGTCAGGTCTACGGTCTACAGAGGAAGGTATTGAAACATTTCCACAGGTGATTATGTCAGGTCTCCAGTATACAGAGGAAGGTATTGAAACATTTCTACCCAACAGCTGATGTTCAACACAAAGTGTGGCATGGATGTCAAATATTTGCAGTTTGAGAATTATTACAGCGTTAATTGTTAATTTCTTTCATGAAAAATTGGCAAGATTTTAGGGCTGCCGCAAAAAAGTGTTAATGAAGAAATAGGGTGGGGGTGGAAAATAGAGTCAATGTTATTTTCTATAGACAGATATAGACAAGACAAATTTTTCACAAACAATACAAGTCTTTCATTATGTGAAGAAGTTGATACGTTTTCTTTTAACTGCAGATAGGTTATTATATCTCAGATACCCCCACCCCAAAACCCTGGTGCAGAGAAGTTACGGAAACGAGTGAGACGGGGGTTCTCACAATCTTTAACACACGATGACCTCTAAACGAGTCCTTTCTAGCCCTCTTCCAAAAGTTTCTAAATGTTTGGAAAAATATATATATATATATATATATATATATTTCGGTCGCAGTGGTCGAGTACAGACTACATATATTCGACCATCGACTCAAAACATGACCCATTAACCCCAGCGTGGGAATCCCGATTCCGAAGCCAATACGCGTAATCGAGTATGGCAGCGTCTTACGAACCTTGGAGTCAATCGACGACCTGAAGGTAGGGCTTGTACGTGGCCTCACCCCATTGGCAGACTGCCCGGGATAAGCCATTATTAGACGGTTATGGGGCGGGCCGGGGTGGGTGTCAGGCTCTCTGTCTCGGAGGTTCCGTTGAGTCTACAGCAGCCAAAAACCTTGTTTAATGATTTAGTGGTCAAAACTATGACTCAATCATTAGCCACCGTTAGAGTCTTTACTGTCTTTGTACAGTTGTGTTTAACAATATGTATAAATTTGCAAAATTAGGAACAGAAGAAAAAACAACATTGTAATGATGACATGTTGACCAAAAGTGATATGTACTATTTCCTCCTTTTTTCTTACATTGTTTAAAATACCTCAGAAAGACTGCACTGTCCCTCACCCCACAAACACCAAGACGTTCCCACCTTTATTGGGGAAAAGATCCTCCCAACTATGATATTATCGATTATGACTATCAAGTCTGTCCGATTGATTACCGAAGTTTCCGTCCTTTGTTGATTCCTGTTTGAATGAGTTGAACGCGATGAGCATTACATTAGTTATAGCACTTCATACCTCCCTGGTCAACGCTATCACATAATAAAAGCGCACTCTTCACTACATGAGCTTTAAAAAAAAAAAAACAACATTTACTAAATTTTCGCAATGTACGATGAAGACATTTCTATGACTAAGATCCACACACATAGATCCCTCCCTCCGATAGCACCAGGGCCAAAAGTTATTCAAGAAAAGCCTGGCAACTGACGACAGTTCGATACAACAATGTCTTGGCTGCCCTTGCTGACATGATTCACTCGTCTTCTTCCTACTTTCCAACACCAGCCGACGTCCATGAACCCTACCAACATACTTCCCACCCCGCCCTGCTTCCTCTAGCCACGGTCTGGTTTTCGCCTACACCACGGGTTCTCAAAATAGGGTCCCACAGCATCAGTTGTTAAGTACACAATATAGGCTAAAGCTCTTAGGAACCATCATTTTATTTGAGAGCCGTAATATTAGCTGAATCTAATATATGTTAATGATCTTGGTGGTGTGTACTACTAGGTCATCAAATAAAATATGTTTTTAATTCAAAACGAAAGTACACGGAATCTCTGCTCTAGAGATATTTTCTGAGTTACTTTCAGCCACTCCACCTGTCTACCTGTTGATCTTGTCTCAGGTGGCCCGGCACTGCCAGCCACACACGGAAGTCTGTAAGTGCTCACAGTTAAGCCGACCACCAGCCTCATACGGTAGTCTGTAAGTGCTCACAATTACAGCCGACCACCAGCCACACACACAAGTCTGTTGGTGCTTGTACAGCCGACCACCAGCCTCATACGGTAGTCTGTAAGTGCTCACAATTACAGCCGACACCACCAGCCACACACACGTCTGTTGGTGCTTGTACAGCCGACCACCAGCCTCACACGGAAGTCTGTAAGTGCTCACAATTACAGCCGACACCACCAGCCACACACACGTCTGTTAGTGCTTGTACAGCCGACCACCAGCCTCACACGGAAGTCTAAAATTGCTCTCACAGTTACAGCCAACCACCAGCCTCATACGGAAGTCTGTTAGTGCTCGTAGAGCTGACCACCAGCCACACACGGAAGTCTCTAAGTGCTCACAGTTATAGTCTGTTTATCAAACTTCTGCCGGAACCCTTTTTTTCTGCCTATAAAATACAAAGAAATAATCTCCAGCTAATCACGATCAGTTATCAGAGTAGTCAGTTTCCCATTGGGGGCTGAGGTTGTTTTCATACCGATACCCCACGGTTGTCTAAGGTGAACGATTCCTACCACATTGATCTTTGGCCCCCACAGATGACAGAGTCCGGCCTGGTATGAGGGCGTCTGGCTCGTAGTGTCAGTATGTGCGGACAACCTACGTCTTTTCCTATGCCACATCTATTGAGTGCCGTATTGCAACTTGCGTGATAGAAAAAACAAATAGCTTTCATTCCCACAAAACATATCAAACGCGCTCAAAGAAAAACCACCAGCATTATACCAGGTAAACGTCTGAAATAGTATCCCAGGTAAACGTCTGCAGCATACGAGAAAGGCAACGCCCATCGATGACGAATTCACCAGTGAATGTCAGACAAGTGAGGACGTCGTGCCATTAACTGTGGGACGAGTGCCCAGTCTTTCTGTTGGCACGGAGAACGTTGTTTGGGTGGGATGCTTAGAGTGGGATCGTCTGGGCGGGCCAATCGCAATCGGTTGGTACACCATCCCAGCCTTCAATGCACTCACCCCTGTCACCACATACATCATATGGAACAATATATACAAGAACTCTATCAGACAAACAAAAATCGACACTATACAATTTGGTTCCACCAGGTTGCAACCAAAGTTCCCATTAAGCAGCGCGGCTGCGCTGATGTCTGACGACGCTGAATTACCGCGCGGCATAGTTGGTAAAATATTGCATTAAAAATGGATACTGTGCATATTTGAAAACACTTTTTTTTTAATGTTAGTTTGTTTGTTTAGATGGAACATTGGTTGCGACTTCTGTCGACTGGACCAAACGGACGTTTCGACACCGGGCGGTTCGAGCCTGTCGCTTTGACATATGAACTCTTATGTTAACTAATTTTTATTTTGTATTTTTCTTTATAAAGATTTCATTAAAATGAAATTTATTTTGATTCCAAATACACAACAGTTATGACAAGTTAACCCATAATATGACAATCAAGTATCCACACCGAGAACACTGTATTCTTTTGTCTTTCTAGTTTTTTAAAATTTAAATTAAACATAACTGTTTTTGAGCCATGATCAAATATTTATGGTAGGCTGTTTTCATTGCTCCCACCGTATTTGTCATTTTATATATTAATGCACATTTGAATGTTTCCTGCTATTTCTATTTAATTTTATTACATGGCAATAAATGCCATAAAAACAATAACTACAACGTCAGTGGTCAAGAGATCCGTAGTTAGAAAAATCTAGGTGTGAATTTGACAAGGTTGAACCGTCGTTGGTAAAAACATCTACGTGTGAATTAGACAAGGTTGAACCGTTCGTAGTTAGAAACATTTAGGTGTGAATTAGACAAAGTTGAACCGTCCGTAGCTAGAAACATCTAGGTGTGAATTAGACAAGGTTGAACCTTCCGTTGGTAGAAATAGTGTTGTTTTAGTCCCAGTTTTTATTTCGTTTTTCTGTAATAATTTTAGTTTTAGTCTAGTTTTAGTTTTAGGCCCAATTTTAGTTTTCGTTTCAGTTTTCGTCGATTAAAACTAAAAGACCAGAGTTTTAGTTTTCGTCCTAATCATTTAAGTTTCACTTTTAGTTTTAGTCTTGTAAACATCAATAACTAATAACATCATTGTTCATGACCAATAGTTAAAAAGATTGAAGCATAATAATAGTAGTCACAGAGATGTCAGCTCAGTGTACTGAGACTGAGTCCATTCACTCCATTGTCACATTATGAGTCACACTATCACATTGTGTTATGTGCCAATGCCATGACTCAATTTTTGATTATGTTGTAGTCTAGCAGACTTGCAGTGCATGTAAAAAAAAAAACTAAAAAAGTAATAACAATAAGAAACCAAAAACGTTAGTCAAAAGTAAAACAAACGTATTCATTCTAAGACCTAGAACTCGGAACTAGCTAATCAAAGTAACAACAGTTCACTTGAAGAGTGAAGACTTAACGTCAAAACAAATGACTGTTCGGCTTGAGAAAGACCCGTTTTTCAAGACTCTGAATAGTCCTGTTTCTTTTTCCAGTTGTCAAATCACCACAAAGAGAAAAAATTATCTCCACGTAAGCCTCCGAAGCTGGTGTATTTAATATATCTAAAGCCAATGGTGCAAGCAACGGAAACGTTTTTTTAACGTTCTATAATTGCCAATAGCTTAAACTATTGCCATCCTCACTGACTGCTGTGGCAGCTTCTTGATAGTGCAACAAATAATCTGCCAGTTTGTCTTCAGGCCCAAGAACTGCAGATATAATATTAGTGATGTGTGTGGTGTTCACAATGTGTTGCGTCAGGGATTTGATGCGCTTGAGAGGAGGCCGAGATGTAGTCAGGGCTGTTGAACCAACGCTATCAGGAGACGCAGTTGCAGTGATATTTCGGTTAGGAATAGGCTGACCAGCAGCTGAAAGCACTTGACCAAGCTGTGCACTTACTGCGGATGCTGCTGCTGAAGCAGTTTCTTCTCACAAAAAAAATATATGTTTTGCTGCATTAGAAGATGCTCTTTTCCTGAAATGAACAGTGCTGACACAGTTGTAGGATCAAGCAGGCAAGCTGCAGAAGGTATAGGTTCAAAAATATCAGACTCTGGTTCCAACGCAAACTCAAATCGTCGCCTCAAGCCACCCAAAAAGGTGACTGCTATCTCTTTTAGTGATGGGTCCAGAGCTTGATCAGACTGTGCCTCAAGAAGATGATATTCTATGTCCAAAAGTGCTGGAATTACTGATGACATAACAACTTTATCGCCTTCGAGTAAACGTGTATATTCGGCTAATCGCATATTTAATGATATTTACTATTTAAAAAAAAATATTTAAAAAACAACTAGATTATGACTATTTTTAAAATAAAAAACCTAGAAACCTAGACGAGGTTAAAAAAAACTAGATCTAGGTTGAAAAACCTAGCCCTGGCAAGACTGATTATCGCCCAGTTGATGCGCATGCGCGATCATCAAAGAAATTAGATATGTCCTAGGTCATAATTCATAATAATTTCGTAGAATAGTTGGTTCACCCGCAGACCGCAGTACCGGAAAAGAAAAATTGGGATTTTAGTTTTTATTTCGTATGGAGTTTTAGTTTCAGTTTTTATTCAGTCTTTTGTCTACCAGATTTAGTTTTCGTCTTGCTGCTAATTTTAGTTTTCGTTTTAGTTCTCGTTGACGAAAATGTCAACTTTTTCGTTAACGAAGGTTTTAGTTTTAGTTTTCGTCAACGAAAACAACACTAGGTAGAAACGTCCAGGTGTAACTCAGACAAGGTTGAACCTGACATTTGGTAGAAACGTCTAGGTGTAACTCAAAGGTTGAACCTGAACCGTCCGTTGGTAGAAACGTCCAGGTTGAATAAGAAAAGGTTGAACTGTTTGGAGTGGACATGTCCTGCCACCGTACAAATAGCAAACCATGTAAAAAATGATTGACTTGCCAACCTCAACAATCTCATAGAATCTCAAAGTAGTTCTAACCGTAAATACAAAAAAGATGCCGGTTTAAAAAAAAAAAAAAAACACACACACACAAAAAACAAAAAAACAAAACACTAATACAAACATACATTGAGAGTGGTGGGGGGGGGGGCGCAGAAGTGTTCCACTGTCCAATACCGGGTGTGTGTCAGGGGGTAAGTTAGAGATGAGCTACAACATGTTTAACTGGAATGTTTTACTTTTTTAAAAAATTACTACGGGGAGGGGGGAGGCAAAAATGCTTTGAAATGTAACCGTTATGGGGTAACCTTGGATACTGAGAAGATAGCAACACTGACAACATATATAGGTTAAAAAGCCATGCTTGCTTATGTAGCGTTAGTTTTAAAAGAAAAAAGTAGCTTATATAGACTGAAGCGCCGGACTCGCTGGTAGAAATAAAGAAGTAGCTTATAGGCCTATATAGACTGGAGCACCCAGGATTATCTTGCTCTGAATTCCAGCGTCGCAGCGGTTCACATTTCATCTGAGTAAAAAATAAGAGGGGTAAGGGAGGGAAGGGTGGTTAAGGGAGGGGATGGTGTGTTTGTCGGGTAGGTGTGAATGATTCGGTGTGAGCAGACAGCACACAGGAGTGAGAGGGGGTGGTAAGGTTTAGGAGGTGTGGGTGAGTGGTGGTTGCACGGCCAGTATGGTAGACGGATTTTGGATCTAGAACTATAGTAGACGGATTTTGGATCTAGAACTATAGTAGACGGATTTTGGATCTAGAACTATAGTAGACTTAGCTTGGATCTAGAACTATAGTAGACGGATTTTGGATCTAGAACTATAGTAGACGGATTTTGGATCTAGAACTATAGTAGACGGATTTTGGATCTAGAACTATAGTATACGGATTTTGGATCTAGAACTATAGTAGACGGAGTTTGGATCTAGAATTATTAGTAAATCCAAAAGCTTAATAACAGGGAGAGATGTTTGTTTGTCAACCTTGCTATGTTGAACATTAAAATATTACGCAGCCTCCATAATCCATAATGACTGGATTTCCTCCAAACGTTTGAGCTAATTGGCAACGAACTCAACTCATTAAGATGTTATCCACGCTAAATGCAGGGGTGGAGGATAAATATGGCCCGGGATATGAAGAAAATATTTGAGACCAGTGAATAACTTGAAGAAAGAGTTCAGCTTTAGTTGCATTCATGTTTAATAACTTTTGGTGGTTTGAGGACGAGGGTGGGGAAAGTAATGGGGTGGTGGGGAACGGGGGGAGGGAANTTATTTTACAGGAGTGAGCTTGGAAAACCCGTCCACTGAATGAAATGTTTTTATTTTTTATTTCGGGGAAGAAAGAAAACCCATGACAAAAAAAACCCCAACAACAACGATAAAACGAAAGATAATACCGCATTCTTAAGATAAGAGGTGGAATGGTGGAGGGTTAGGCCACCACGACGGGGTGCCCGCGCACCAATAGTTGTTCTGTAGTCTGACAAAACACGTCATTAGTGATGGGGGCATGTGGTGCTGACCCCCCTACTCTTCGCAACCACACGGCGTGAGAGAGTTGCATGGGAACTGGGTGTTGGACTGACAAGTCAACTGTCAGAAATACCACCATTTCTGACTCCCTCCTCCCCTTCCCCCGTGCCCATCTTAAAACTCCGCGCCGGTAGCGTCTCCTACTGGATGTTGGAGGTCAGTATCCCCCCCCCAACCCAGGACAGAGTTTATGGCGCCGTGGTTATGGAACAAAACTATTGGAGGATCAATTGGCTGTTTTAGAGTCTCAGTCCTGGCACCCACTGGTCGGTGACTCAAGCGTACACAGACTTGAAGATTGAGGTTATTCTTTGGCCGTGACATTTTTCTATGCCAGTTATTGTTCTGTGTCAGTTATTTCGCGTCCATTCATACATAGGGCGTCTATTTCGATACCTCTACCGTGCCTGCCCTAGACACCTACATAGGGCGTCTATTTCGGTACCTCTACCGTGCCTGCCCTAGACACATACATAGGGCGTCTATTTCGGTACATATACCGTGCCTGCCCTAGCACATACACAGGGCGTCTATTTCGGTACATATACCGTGCCTGCCCTAGCACATACATAGGGCGTCTATTTCGGTACCTCTACCGTGCCTGCCCTAGCACATATTAGGGCGTCTATTTCGATACATATATCGTGTCTGCTCTAGCACATACATAGGGCTTATATTTCGGTACCTCTACCGTGCCTGCCCTAGCACATACATAGGGCGTCTATTTCGATACATATATAATGTCTGCTCTAGCACATACATAGGGCGTCTATTTCGGTACCTCTACCGTGCCTGCCCTAGCACATATTAGGGCGTCTATTTCGGTACATATACCGTGTCTGCTCTAGCACATACATAGGGCTTCTATTTCGGTACATATACGGTGTGCAAGAAAGAATGTTACAGCGTACAAAACAACCGTTTTTAACGACACATTTACAAAAATCCAATTAATTCCTAAAAGGTTACATCCCAGCACTACTGCAGAGAAAATGAACTATTCACGACGACATCTGTTTTGTGGGTTTGTCTTGAGGTGCCTGACAACGTGGCACAGGCGCACGAGACGGGGAAATTCAGCATTTAATTATTAACATTATAAACTGACATCTAAGGTGGGGGTCTTTTTCTCTATATGTGATATGAAATAGAGGAAAAATATAAGCTTTAGGAGCGTTAAATACTGAGCATATGTTGTTTGTAACAAGATTGCATTCTTTATTTATACTTAGAGCTGGCCCAATGGCTAACTTGTGGTGGTGGGGGATGTCAAGTTAGCCCCAGGAGAATGAAAATAAAAACGTCTGAAAAGTGAATTTTACAATCAATTAAATGAACAAAATGTTAAAAACTGTTAGTAGTGAAAGTGAAAGAGTACAAGAGCAGATCAGCATGAGTAAAATAAAATAAAAAGTAAAGACCAATGAACTCACTAGTGTCCATGTTGACAGCCGCTTGTACATCCTGCGAGACTTCCCCTGACATAGGCACCAAGGTCCCAGCAACAACGTAGCCCCCAGATGTCCCTTGTGGGTACAGACTCTGATACGCCACGGCCTCCATCTGTGCATGGACCGTGGCAGCATCCACAGCGATGTAGTTCCCGCTGCTGTCAGGAATGTAGATAATCCCTCCTGCAAACGGTGGCGGGCCGCTGTGCTCTGGCCCGTTGGCCGAAACTTGGTGACTCTGGCCCTCGAGGGCCTCTTGCTGGATTTGCTCATCGTGGTGTTGAATTTGTCCGGTCTGGTTTTGACCATGACCGCTGAGGCCCTCTTGGTGCTGGACTTGGTAAGTGTTACTGTCCACGGACTTACCGTGTTGCTTGTGGTGGCCGTCGTCAGTCTGTTGGTGCCCCTGGTTGCTATCCGCACCGGAGGGAGGTTTGCCCATATTAATTGTCGGCGGCGACATCGCCCCACCCTGGTGGTGCGAGTGATACGTGTGGTGTGATGGTGGAAGCGACTGCACGGGCGGATGTAAAGGCGGCTGAGGTCCGTAGATGACCAGCCCGGTGTGGTCGGTGACGTAACCAACAGCAGCAGGAGACGACGATGAGGCGCCATTATTGCTGTTAGGGTAGGCGCTATTGCATTGTCTCTGGGAGCCGCTGCTGGCTTTACAAGGCTGGGCTTGGCTCCTGGAAGCCTGGGGAGGGGGTGGTGTGGACACACACAAGCCGGGGTTTCCGGTAGTGTTGGTAGGCACTTGTTGAAGGAAGACAGGGTTCACCTGAAAGACTGGGGCACTATTGCTGTAATGCTGAACGTAGTAAGGATGTTGCTGCTGGTGAGACTGTTGGTACTGGGGCTCGTTCATGTGAGGCGAGTTTGCCCCGAGGTGCATGCTGGCAAGTTCGGAGAACTTGGGTATCAAGGGATCAGGCAGCAGTGGTTGTTTGTGCTTTCTTCTTGGTTGACTAGGGTTATCACTAGGTGTCAGGTGGGGATGGCCAGGGTCTTCTTTGTTGAGCTTGGTGGTTAAAGATGGCTCTGGGCCATTGGCAGCCTTAACAAACATGGCTTGGACAGCTGGGTTGACAAACTTATCATTCGGGGTTTTTATATCGGTGTGTTTAGCGTGTGAAGGCCTAGTAGATTTCTCATGGCTATTTTTAAATCCACTATTGGCGCAGTCCGAGCTTGGGCGTGCCTGTGTTATAGGCTGAAGTTTGGTGGCCTGTGGAGGCACGAGTTGTTCCATCTGTGGCATTGATGGACCATAGATGTCTTGATGCATGTAATAATTGCCACCAGAAGTCTGAACATACAAGACTGGGTACGTGCCTTGCTGGTAGAAGACACTGTTGTCGTGGCTGTAAACATTAGGATTGACCGCAGCATACATTTGCTGACAGTAACCTTGCTGCTGCTGCTGTGCTTTGACCTGCTCTTGTTGCAGCAATGCAGCACTCGGATTAGCCTGGGGATTGACGCGGGCCACGGGTGGATTAGACGGCTGCGGTTTGGTCGGCGACTTTTTCGTGGTCGTATCCCGTTGCGTACTTAACGCATCATCACTATGCCCACCACCCTCGGCTCCTTCAGGCACCTTCGTTGGGGCGCCGATGCTGTGGTGTGTTGGGAAAAGGCCAGACTGTTCAGGACTGGGTCGAATGGGTGTGAAGAGAATCCGCTCGGCCACTAGGGGGTAGGATTTAGACCTCAGTAGGTGTTTTGGCGGCTTCGCTTTGACGATTGACTGCGACGGTTCAGGACCAAGTGATCTCTGCCTCTGATTGTTGATGCCACCGGGGTCATGGCCAGGGACACTGCTGCACACGCCCTGCGAAGGTGTTTGATCGTCGAGGATAGAAGATTGCATATCATCACAGTGGACTTGATTGTCAGGCGCCATCGTCTCTGAAACTTTCTCTGTTAATTTTTGACTGTAGTCTGTACTAGATCTGCTCTCACCTTCCCTTGTGAGAGTATTATTTTTTTGGCTTAAATGCCCTTTTCTTAAAAAGCTTTGGCCAGGTGTATCATTCTTACATTTTGTCTTTTGGGGAACACTGTTTGTGGTTTTAACTAGGGTTGTAGGACAATGTACACGAATCCATTCACAGTTTGTCACCACACTATCAACAGAAGTCTTTTGTCGCTGACTGCAACCAGTCGGTTGACCAGCGCAGTCCGAGATTAAACAATCGTTTTTAGTCAAACATTTCTGATACAAAACCTGGCTATCACAGTTGTCGTTCTCGTCAACGCCTCTAAAATTATCCGACTCCTGCTCCTCCTTCACAGCCGCCACGTCACTGACATGAGAGTCAGTCAGCGAGAATGCGTCCTCCGAGCCTCCCATGGAGTTCTCGGAATGACGGTCATAGCTTGACGCTGAGTCATCCAGATCATCTGAGTCAGTCGAGTAGGCAGAAATCAAACCTTCGATGGGATAGCGTTTGTCAAGGCGTTCTGGTCTGTAGGTCGAGGGGCTATTGGAGGACACTTCCAACGGGGCGGTGGTACTGCTCTCGACTACAACCACGCCTTGCATTTCTTGGTAGTCCGAAGGCATGCTGCCTTGGACGGACCCGCTCACAGGCGAGACCGATTTTCGGTGAATACGTGCACTTTCTTCAGCAATGGCATTCGATGCCGATGCGTCTTTACCCACCAAACCGGGCATGCTTGGGGCTTGGCCTACATCCGGACACTTCAATGTCATACTCGAGCTCAGTGCTAAAATTTGGGATTTGTCCAATATTTCTAATTAGAATTATACTGTACATTTCATTATCACCTGGAAATATAATCCACACTGCTTACATCTTGAAAATGCACAGGAAGCAACACTCGCGGAAACTACAATAACATTTTTTAAAAAAACGGAATAGAGTGATTTGGTCTTTTGTTATAACTTAATATCATCCTCACTGATTTAAAAACACAACCCTTACGGCATAGATCAAAGACTCGAACACACACACACACATGGAGTAAAGAGCAAAGAGTACACCCAAAGTAAACGGTAAAAACGGGGTAAACTACACACAGCAAATCAACTCAACTCAGTAAATACGTCGTGGTGGTCGAATGTGTCAACTGTGGCTCAAGCACTTTAGTTGTGACTACTGACATGGACGGTGTTCCGATCAGATAAACGGAACACTGTTCAAATCTAAAAAGTGTCTGAGATGACATGAACAAGGTCATGTTGTTGGTTTCTCTCATGACGATGACCACAACAACATAGGTCTTTCAAAAAGCGATCCTATTATATGATACACAATATGAATATGACTTACTTTATGTCAAATGTTATACTCGCGGGATAAGATAGAAATAGATATTGGAATGGGGCACCATAGGTGGGGTGAGCCACGATTGTTTGGGACGAGGCACCCTATAGGGTGGGACAGGACACCTTTGGGTGGGATGCTAGAGCTTAAATAAGATTATTGATTTGATTGAAGTAAACGGCGGATGCTATACCAATGTGAATTTGAAAGAAGCCTGGTACTGAAAATTGCTCTACGGCCATTGGCATTTCCAGTGAATGAGCGGACTGTGTAAACCAATCAAAAAGGTTATGTGCGGTGGATTCTGTCAGATGGCAAAGGAGAGGTACGTCAGGTGAACTTATAGCCCAGTTTAATAAAGGCGGGTATGAGACTACAATGATCAGCTGAGAAATGGTCATACAACAGCTAACTGGTACAACTCTAACACTACAACATGCCGATACAATTCTAACACTACAACATGCCGATACAATTCTAACACTACAACTTGCTGATACAATTCTAACACTACAACTTGCTGATATAATTTTAACATTTCAAATTGCTGATAAAATTCTACAAGTTTTCCCGAACACATAAAAAACACTAATGTAGTCCAAACCACCAGCTGATACAATTCTAAAACTACAACTTGCTGATACAAACACTACAACTTGCTGATAAAATTTTAACATTACAACTTACTGATAAAATTCTACAAGTTACCCCGAACACATAAAAAAGCACTAGAGTAGTCCAAACCACTGACATCATTCTCACACAGCATAGGGTCTCCGCCAACTGGACATCTAGGTCAGTTTCCCAGTGTCAGCGACTGGACTGGACTGGCCGTTACGACAAGTTGACCTAGTGCTTGACCGCGGGTTGGCCTTTTTAACGTTGCTGTAGGCCATACACACCACAATTTTTGGGTTGCTATGGACTATGGACGGACACGAGCTGCCCACGGACACGAGCTGCCCACGGACACACAAACATAACAAGCTACAAGACGATGAATATATTGACCATTGTGGTTCAGAAGGCAGGATGGGGATTGGCAGGTAACACGGGTGGGACTACACGGTGGATAGTGAGACAGAATTGACCATCATAGACTGACAGTCTTGTAAACGAACTTCGCTTCAGGTGTTGTTTCGTACATCTGTCTATTTCCAGACAGCTTCACTAATCAACAAATTGTAATTACGTTAAACAACAATCAAATATTTCTTTAAATGATCAACGTAGCTTATGTGCACAATAATGTCAATATATGCTTCAGTTATTATTAGAGCTATTGTCAGGTCATGGGAGGCAGATTTGAAGTAAACTGGCCCATTTAAATTTTGTAGGGTTTAATTTTGTGAATGAACAGAACATGGCTCATTTTGCTTTTAAAAGGTCAATTCCAATGTAAAATCATTTTGTTATTAATGCATTTAATTTTAAGAAAAAAAAAGTTATATATATATTAGGGCTCTTACCGATTAATTTAAATTTAATAGTTAACTTATGATAAATTACCGAATAATATATTGATTATTTTGATTAAAGCTGAAAAAAATATGTATGACATCATTAAAATAATAATTTCATAAAATGCCCATAGCCCATAACTTTAGTATTTAATTTAAAAAAAAAATATTTTAGGACACATATATATATATAAATATAAGAAGTTCAATTTAATGTCAATAAATTTTAATTTTGTTATTGTTAATTATGTTTAAAAAAAAAAAAAAAAAAGTTTATTTTTTTTAATCACTTTCCTTAAAAAAACGGCTTATTTTAAAGTTTACACTTTAAAGATCTTTTTTTTTTTAAATGGAGAAGTTTGTAAGTAAAAAAAAAAATGTTAATTATTAATAATTAAATAAATCGAAAAAAAAAATTTTGAAAATATTTTATTTAATTTTAATAGCTATTTTATCGATTAAAATGATCAATTTTTTACAGATTAATCGAGAAATTAATCGTTAATTTCTGCAGCTCTAATATATTTGTTTAAGGACATAAATATAATGCATTATTAATCTGCGTACGGTGGAAAAAACACGCCAGAATATCTGATCCTCTGTCATCCTCTGTTCAGTTATGTCATGTGACTGTGTCAATCTCTATTTATGTCATGTGACTGTGTCAATCTCTATTTATATCATGTGACTGTGTCATCGTCTATTTATGTCATGTGACTGTGTCAATCTCTATTTATGTCATGTGACTGTGTCATCTTCTATTTATGTCATGTGACTATGTCAATCTCTATTTATGTCATGTGACTATGTAATCTTCTATTTATGTCATATGACCGTGTCAATCTCTATTTATGTCATGTGACTGTGTCATCTTCTATTTATGTCATGTGACTGTGTCATCCTCTGTTTACCAACGGCATGTGACTGTGTCTTCCTGTGTTTAATTATGCCATGTGACTGTGTCATACAATCTGGGACCCCCACATGCTGATAACCGATTGGCCAAACACGAGTTCGCATCGCGTCAACACGATGTGACCTCGAGAAATAACTTCTCGACAAGCAGTTGTCCAGGCTAACACGTTACTGGACACAGCGGCACATTGTTGGGATGTTGGCCTTGTGGAGACAGACTTGGACGTACACATTTTGTAAAGTCAACCCCACCAGCAACAACTGAACTTGGGAGAGAGGGGGAACTTAAGTCATTTTAATGAAAATGTCATAGCAAATCTAATTTGTTGCTGTGTGTTAGCAAATGGTAACCCTTTAAATATTGTGGAAAAAATTAAAGCCTTTAAAGACAAACATATGGCTAATTATGAGAAAGAGAATTTCATGGGAACAAGGTAACTTCATTGGGGACAAGGTAATTTCATTCCAACAAGTTCGAAGCTCGAAGATAAAAAGGATGCTATGAAAAAAATTATCTAAAAATAACAGACGCCAAAAAGTTTGATTTATGGTAAAGCAAACCTACATCTTAAAAAACTACCTAGATCTGGATTTTTCCATTTGAAAAAAAAGAGAGTATTTTTTGTACTTATCTACGAGAGCTATCACTCTGATAAAGAGACACTCTAATACAGTACAGCTACTGGCCCATTGCCCCAGCATGAGGGTACTTGCTACCTGCCCCTGGTAAGACTGACTAAACGGGAGACTGATTCGCCTAGCTATATCCTCTAGGTGAGATTGTGATTGATCCAAACTATTTTCCAAAGGGCACATAAGAAAAGTGCGGCAGGGAGTAACGTTAGATGATCTAAATGGGTCTGCTCCCATGATACAATATACACATCTATTTTTGTCTGACCATTCATATGTTCAAGTGAGTAGGAGGTGAAGTGATGTTGAGTGGATGTTGTTGAACTTCAGACAGGAAATAGTAGCTTTGCTGACTCGTAGCGGTTATACCGACAACATGAGTACACGAACAACAAGCTAATCTTTTAGCTCGTGTATACTTGGAACTCACACGAAAAACAGCTTCAGCTAATCACGTCAAACCAACTCATATGAATTACAGCTTTAGCTAATCACGTCAAACCAACTCTTAGGAACTCACACGAAATACATCTTTAGCTAATCACGTCAAACCAACTCATATGAATTACAGCTTTAGCTAATCACGTCAAACCAACTCTTAGGAACTCACATGAAATACAGCTTCAGGTAATCACGTCAAACCAACTCTTAGGAACTCACACGAAATACAGCTTTAGCTAATCACGTCAAACCAACTATAGGAACTCACACGAAATACAGCTTTAGCTAATCACGTCAAACCAACTCTTGGGAACTCACACGATATACAGCTTTAGCTAATCACGTCAAACCAACTCTTAGGAACTCACACGATATACAGCTTTAGCTAATCACGTCAAACCAACTCTTAGGAACTCACACGAAATACAGCTTTAGCTAATCACGTCAAACCAAATATAGGAACTCACACGATATACAGCTTTGGCTAATCACGTCAAACCAAATATAGGAACTCACACGATATACAGCTTTAGCTAATCACGTCAAACCAACTCTTAGGAACTCACACGAAATACAGCTTTAGGTAATCACGTCAAACCAACTATAGGAACTCACACGAAATAAAGCTTTAGCTAATCACGTCAAACCAACTCCTAAGAAGTCACTTAATATACAGCTTTAGATATCACGCCAAACGCCTACATATATCTGTCATGAGAGCGCCTTCATCATTCTGTGTTGTCTATTCCAATTTTTATAGAACATCACTTCAAAACTAATGAAATTGATGACATTCATCCACTGGCTGGGATGAAATGGCTGTTATAAAGTCCCAGTAACTAACAGGCAACTATAACATGATGGTAGAACTCTGCCATTAAAAATATCATGGACTCAATTCTCATATGGAAACCAAACATTCTTACACCTTATTATTATTACGTATAATTTTTAATTTACAAATCTTACGTTTTGGTCGATAAAATTAATTACTTTTAAAGACCTAATCTGAAATAACCCCTCATTTCTATCTGAAGATTATTGTGTCAGCTCATGAAGAACGTTCGTCTTACCAGTAACGTATGACAGTTACTAATATCATCAGCTGTGGCCGCCCTCACAGTAACAACCGATGCCAAATACTGTTAGGTCAATAATTATAATAACAAATATAGACAATAGCAACACGCGGGATATAAACAAATGTGAATCGTCCGCTCCAGAGCTTTCTAAAAGTCTCAGATCTAAATGTTGAAATCAGCGGCAGAATGATGACATCCAATAGGATCCAGGTTACTTCTAGCTAAATAGTTCAACAAAATAAAATAACTAAACAGTAACGCACAGAGTGACTTTGTGACGAATGAACCCATGTCGTTCCCCAGCCTACAGTTTTATCTTAGTGGACAATGAAAACTGGAAGTCATCAAAATTTTCTCTCTGCTTGGTTTTCAACAACCCAATTTAACACTATAAGAGGATTTGTCGGGAGGGGTAATCAATGAATGGGCGAGTGAAATTCCCAGGGCTGACACGTATAGACCGAAATAGCACAGTCCAAGTTGATGGAGCAAGTGCATGTGGGAGAATGTGCATTGATAAATTGAACTTCCCAGTCGTTCAATGTGCATGAGAAATCACCGGGTTTTCCCGCTCTACTGTTTGTTTATTTTTACCAACATATTACCGGTATTGACTTTTGGCGAAACCCACCAGCTAAACAAAAATGCTTGACAGCTGTTTCATTAAATCCCATAGAGAGAAGGTGGTGACCCGTCAAAACGGCCCCTGACAAAACGGCCCCGACAAAACGGCCCCGACAAAACGGCCCGCGACAAAACGGGCCCGGTCAAAACGGCCCGCGACAAAACGGCCCCGGTCAAAACGGCCCCCGACAAAACGGCCCCGGTCAAAACGGCCCCCGACAAAACGGCCCC
>MUZC01000830.1:825996-861837 GCA_002072015.1 Radix auricularia | reverse complement strand
GGGGCCGTTTTGTCGCGGGCCGTTTTGTCGCGGGCCGTTTTGTCGGGGCCGTTTTGTCCGGGGCCGTTTTGTCGGTGAACCAGAGAAGGTTTACCGATAGATCTATATTCGATTTACATTCAATGGAAGGATGAGTTTTCTTCTAGTTTCAAGAAGAAAATAATAGATAAATTAAAGAGAGAAATTATATAGAGAGAGTGCCAATTAATATAGAGGATATATTATGTCTAGATCTGAACATAGGACAGAAAACTCAGTAAAACCTAAATTAAATGGAAAAGACGTAAACAAGGTAAGGGTTGGCCTGACCGGGCGTAACAAAACAGCGAACGTTTCGGCAAAGAGCCTTTTTCAACGAACAAACAATACACAAAACGAATATAAAAATAAAAAATAAAATTAAGAAACTTAGCAGTTAAGTTTGTTAATTTGTTATAAGCCTGATTGCAGTCCTACCCCTCATTTTGTTCAGTAAATCCTAACACATTGTCATGTCTAAATCTTAATGTACAACAAACATTTCAGTAAAACAAACCACCTCGTCATGTCTAGATTTGAACATCGGACAAAAATATCAGTAAAGCCCTTTTCATAAAAATAAGCTTATTTTAATTTTTTTTTTTTCATAGCGTATGTGATTGTGATAGGTCGTCCGGACATGGATTTTATGGATGTTTTTTTCTGGCTCAAGCCAAAGATGCCGCCCTTCAAACCAAAACATACGTTAAAAATATGAGTGTGTTTGGGGGAGGGTAAAGGGTGTTTCCACAGTTTTCCCGACTCAAGAGGAACAAGGAACTCAAGAACGTAACCATTGCGATCCAAATGTATTGACTATTTAGTAATGTTTGAAAGTCCACCTATTTATAGCAGACGGAGACTGAAACTTACACCGCCGTGTCACGACAGTGCAACCAGGACGGCTAGAATAGAGAGGTGGGGGCAGTACAAATCAACTGTTGCCAGAAGTGGGACACTTCAATTTGTGTGTGGGTGTGTGGTGTGTGAGGTGAGAGTGTGTGTAGTTTGTGTGCGAAAGCTATATTTAGTAACTTAACCTTAACTTGTAGTTTAATCCCCCTCATCAATCCAGATATTTTCTTATATTTTTAGAGCACGCCAAAATAAACCAAGTCCCCCCCCCCCCAGTGTCAGTGTTTATTTGGTTGTTAGCGCATTTTCGAGAAGTCGAATGCGCTATTGCACCCGTTTTGTCCGTCCGTCCGTCATCACCCTTGATCTCAGCATCCATAAGTCCTAGACCCATGAGGTATATATGTTTTTTGTATGTCCTGACCTGCCATTTGTGCATCAACACTCAGTTACTCGATCCGTTACAAAACCCCGTTAAAACTACCAAAAAATATTTCGAATCGAGAGGTAACACTAGCGCAGGGAACGGCCGCCATTGCCGGAAGTCCAATGCATAATCCTTCAGGCATTGAAGAGTGGTGCGAAAGGGTGCAAAAGAATTAGTTTTTTTTTTTTTTTAGTTGACGTCATTAGAATATGTGTAAAAGTTTAGAGAGTTTTACGTCATTTGTGGTGACTTGTAGTTAGATTAAAGAGAAAATAAATTTTTTTAAAATGTAAAGAAATGACTTTTAAATAAAAAAAAATGTCAGGTATATTCATTACACAAGAAAATTCATAAAAAATATGTCTAAAATCTAAACACAATTACTGATAACTACATAATTCTGATATCTAACATAAGTACTGATACATAATACGAAAATGCGCTAACACGTCCTGAATTCCAATAGGGACCAGGCTTAACATGATTTTTTTTCCCTGTCACTTCCAATCTACATGCTATTCAAAGTCTAATCCTACCCAGAGGCGTCACTGGGGTTGGTGTCACCCGGGGCGGTAGCTCATAGCGTCACCCCTTCACGACTTAACCCATACAATCCTCCGAGTTTTTCCAGTCCCAAATAACGGGGACATATAGAATTTTACATTTTGGTGTCACCCCCCTGATGGTGTCACCCGGGGCGGCCCGCCCCACCTCATCCCCTTAGTGACGCCACTGATTCTCCGTAATTGAGAACGTATGCGAGACGTCTCCACATGCTATTCAAAGTCTTATTCTACCTAAATGAGAACTTATGCGAGACATCATCTCCACAGGTACCACAATGACAGGCCACAATGCAATGCTGCCGGGCCCTTCAAAGACGACCGAAGCTTTATTCCGCATGAGCTGAGCTGACATGTGCTGGCCCTTAAGTCGGCATCACAGAGTGCACTGCCCTTATATGACCACGTGACCTCAATGACAAGCCATGATACAATGACTAATGGGAAGTGAAGTCAGTGGAAATTCTGACAACACCATAGATCCACACTTAAAAAGTCAAATTTGCATGGCAAGACGATCGACTTGCCCACGTCTAGCAAAGTTGAACATTTTATTAAAAAGATAGTGTAGTCAGAGACAACGTATGAGGCTCTGAATGAATTACTAACACTATTGACCCGTGCTCAAAGTTACACGTTACATTATAGCTTCCGTTGGCCAAGTTTCGTTCGGTTTTTTTTATTTCGTAAAAACTAACTCCCTCACTCCCACCAACTAAGTCCCCCACTCCCACCAACTAAGTCCCACACTCCCACCAACTAACTCCCTCTCACTCCCACCAACTAACTCCCTCACTCCCACCAACTAACTCCCTCACTCCCAACAACAAACTCCCTCACTCCCACCAACAAACTCCCTCACTCCCACCAACAAACTCCCTCACTCCCACCAACAAACTCCCTCACTCCCACCAACTAACTCCCTCACTCCCACCAACTAACTCCCACACTCCCACCAACTAACTCCCTCACTCCCAACTAACTCCCTCACTCCCAACTAACTCCCTCACTCCTAAAAACTAACTCCCTCACTCCCAACAACAAACTCCCTCACTCCCAACAACAAACCCAACTAACTCCCTCACTCCCACCAACTAACCCCCTCACTCCCACCAACTAACCCTCTCACTCCCAACAACAAACTCCCTCACTCCCAACAACAAACTCCCTAACTCCCACCAACTAACTCCCTCACTCCCACCAACTAACTCCCTCACTCCCACCAACTAACTCCCTCACTCCCACCAACTAACTCCCTCACTCCCACCAACAAACTCCCTCACTCCCACCAACTAACTCCCTCACTCTCACCAACTAACTCCCTCACTCCTAAAAACTAACTCCTCACTCCCACCAACTAACTCCATCACTCCCACCAACTAACTCCCTCACTCCCACAAGCTAACTTCCTCACTCCCACAAACTAACTCCCTCACTCCCACCAACTAACTCCCTCACTCCTAAAAAATAACTCCTCACTCCCACCAACTAACTCCATCACTCCCACCAACTAACTCCCTCACTCCCACAAGCTAACTTCCTCACTCCCATCAACTAAGTCCCTCACTCCCACCAACTAACTCCCTCACTCCCACCAACTAACTCACTCACTCCCACCAACTAACTCCCTCACTCCCAACTAACTCCGTCACTCCTAAAAACTAACTCCTCACTCCCACCAACTAACTCCATCACTCCCACCAACTAACTCCCTCACTCCCACAAGCTAACTTCCTCACTCCCACCAACTAACTCCCTCACTCCCACCAACTAACTCCCTCACTCCTAAAAAATAACTCCTCACTCCCATCAACTAACACCCCACCCTGATAGTAGATAGTGAGATGAAGGGATCCACTTTCCAAGTGAAATGTTACAGCTAAAAGACGTAAGAAGTTAAAGCTTGAGATGAAAACAAGGGGTACGCTTCAACCCCTGCTCCCATCCCATTGACACCCACCGCTCAAATCTGACGCGACAACCGCATGTTACTCCCACACAACACACACACACCCCCCCCCCCCCCCCACACACACACACAAACCACGCACTCAAAGGAAAAAAAAACACGTCATTATTGTATTTTCCTAAAGGAAAGACAAAAAATGTTACGACGGTGTCGAGGTGACCGTGAGAATTTGCCTACAAGGAGACGTCAAACCCCATCTGCTTGTTAGGACCAATTCTCTTCACAACAGCTGCCACGACAATTAACCATCACTTCGACCAACCAGGCAGCACCATGGACCTTGTCACTTGTTGCAACTATTCATTTTTTTCCGCTTCAGAAATGCCATCAAACAAAATGTTGAAAAATTTACAAACTTTAAGTAAACAGCAACAAAAATGTGGGGACTTTATAGCATTAATAGCAATAATAACATATTGGTCTCAAAGTATGGTGTTGGAGTAAAGGTGCTCTTACAAAAAGTGGGTAAGGGGGAGAGGGGATTGGACAGGGGGTTAAAGGAAGAGAAGTGAGGGCAGAGAAGGGAGGGAGAGGGAAGAGAGGGGAGGGAGGGGGAAGAGAGGAGAGGGAAGAGAGGGGAGGGAGAGGAAAGAGAGGGAAATGAGAGTAGAGAGAGAAGGGGAGAGTGAGAGCAAAAAGCAGAGAGAGGGGAGGGCGAGAGAGAAGGGGAGAAAGGGAGACTTGTGGGACAGAGACGACACAAACATCTAATACATAGAATTCGCTCAAAACAAAAGCAAGCAAGACGAGGCAGTCTATAAATAGGTAGTATTGTGCACACCCGCACCTCGGCGCAATATGCGCACCGCACAGAGCCGCAAAATAAAGAAGGAGATGGAGTAATGCTTCAAAATAACTACCATAATGCGCACTGCGGTAAACTTGTGCCCGTTCTTTTCCCATTTTCTTTGCACTATGAGCAATTTTGCGGCGCATGCGGTTCGGATCTAAAAGTAGTAATATTTTCATCATGCTCGAGGTGATCTAAGCATTCAGGTTGACCAGAAGGAATCTTGAGAGCAATTTTGGGGTCACCTATCTCTAGGGGGGCTCGAAACTTTACGACACCTAAGATGATGTACACGAATTCTTGATAATCTGCTCAGGAACGGTGGGACATTTCACTGCATTCTGGGAATAATGAGACATTGCATTGTACGCTGGGATCCGTAGAAATCTTCAGTGCATGTGACATATGAATGCCTACTTCCATAGCGTTTAACACTTTGTCCACGCAAGACTAGCATGCTCGTTGCGCTCTGATTTTTTATTTTATTTTATTTTTTTTATTTTTAAACATCAAATAAAATATAAAATCTTCACATTTTTCTTAAATTATTTGTACTTTGGTGTCACACTCTCTCACAAATGTTGGAATTCTGTTCCACAATTTTGGTGCAAACGATTCAAAGGAGATCCTCTAATGTCCATGCACTCCGGGAATTGTCAGAAGCGACTGTGTAATCATTGTAATAGTTGGCGCCCAATCAGCATGATCCAGGACCTTTAGCCTCCATGCTTGGACACCAGCAAATGAAGGCCTTAGTTTAGTCTTGACTATCATGAAAACATTCGTAGATGAAATGACCTTACGTTTCGGTGTACTAATAGTTGTTGTTCGTTTAAACCTCGGGTCAGAGTTGCCAAATCGGACCATGCACCGTAATGGAGATGAACAGGCTTCCTCGGACGTAAACATAGTCTAGAAATAGACTACCATCAACAAGTGTTGTTGGTACACACTTCACAGCCGAACAAGGGCCTGTTGAGAGGTTTCTCTCGTTCACTGCAATTTCCCCTTTCCGTATTTCTCTCTTTCATTCGTATGTATAAATTATAACAGTGTCATCAGTTTTAAGAATTTTTTGTTTAGTTTCCAGGAATAACACTAGTACAGAAACAACAAGCATTGAAACCCAGCTGATCTACATCACATATTACTTAGCACGAGCTACAATGAGCTAAAAAAAAAAAAAAAAACTTCCTCAATAACCATTTGGACATATGACCTACACGGGACTTTCTTGTTCGCGTTTGATGCCGGTGCCTCTACTAATTAAAAGCGTTAACCAATTTCAAGGAAACCAGTCGGTTCACAGTGCTATGTTTCCAATTGTAAACCTAACAAATGCTAGGACATTATACATTTTTACGGTCCCATTAGTATCTGAGCTTGGCAGAATTGTAAAATTTCCAGAGTAGAATAGGGAGACTCTGGTGCAAGGCTAAATTAATTAGAGATTCTCAAATATACATAGAATAAATAGATTCGCTAACCTCCACAAGGAAACCAATAAAGTGAGACCCGTAGAACACAATAGCTTTAAAAAAGAAGAGATGGGGGAAAAAACGGTTAGTAAAACCATGGGCATGGTAAACTGCTTTAAAAAAAAAAAAAAAAAAAAAAGCCCCAACATTTTTTCAAAAATGTTTTCTCAGCTTTCAAAATGATTTTTAAAAAGACATGTTACAGAATGAAAGATCAGAGCAAGATTATTTGTTTATATGTGTGGGGGAAAACCTGGTGCCAACAAATGTCGATTAAATAGTATTTGGTAAAAATTTCAAAATGATTAAAAAATGAGTCGCGGTGTGTTATATACATGAGAGCGATAATGATGAGCAATAAGCAGTAGTCACGTGATCAGTCTTGACGTAATTACTCTCATTAGTTGGGCTGCTTGCTGGCACATTTATTACACCGACCAGTTCACTGGGAATCTAGAGCAGGGGTTCTCAACTTTTGGTTAAACTCCAATAGAAGAAAACATCATCAGACTGTAATTAACTTTGGGTTCATTAATAATTAAGTTTAGACAATACACCAATGGATGTAGGCATAATAAGAGGGGTGCGCGAACTAAAGTATTAAGTATAAAGGGTGCAAAAAGACGTACAATATGTGTAGATTCAATGCCCCGTGATTGTAAATATCTTTAAAAATCTGAGTATTCCAAAATGTGTCCAGTGTGAGAGTTACTGCGTCCACGAAACGCCAGCTGTGGCACAACGAACACTGGCCACGGTTGTTTGAAGATTGTTCATTCTGCATTTACGCCATAGTATTGACAGGAAATAGACCTTTCCTCTTCCTGCAGCAGACCGAAATAACTCAACTGCTGGTCCACGCGCAAGTAAGTGCGTAAACAAATTATTGAACGCCCCGACGTACGTACGCACTAACACCGGGTTATCAATCAGCTGGTCGTGGTACGGGCTCTAGTGTCGCTTGTTTTGATCAAGTTTTGTCGTCTGTCCATTGACGTAACAGGACGGTGACACGAGGGCGTTTATTTTTTTGCAGCCACCATTTCAAATATATTTGTACTGCAGTCAATAGAACACATAACTGTTCAAATGATAAGACTAACAACTTTTTGGGGGTTAACAATGACAATAAACTTGGATATTGTGTATCTATGTCGTGTTGTCGAGTGTCCTGATAAATACTTAGTTTAGCTGGTGCCATGTGTGCTGCAGTCTCAAAGAATAACGTACCGGCTCCAAGAATGTAACTCTACCTTGCAAAAGATCGTGTTGTCACCGTTCTCGGACACGTGACAGACAGAGAAATCCATTCAGGGAAGCATGTTTTCAGTTTCATGCGGGGTCTACAAACGTCCTTGGCGTGTATCGATCAGTAGCCATTACCCGTGAAAGAATCGACCCGCGGGAGTATCGGTCCGCGAGAGTATCGAAGAGTTAGCAGCTGGATGGTTAAATATCTTTAAAGTATGCGTGTTTGTGTGGTGGCGATCGGGGAAGGGGGGAGGGGTACGACCCGATAGTTAAGCCGCAATCGATTCTTTTCTTCTCTTATACCTTATATGCACCACTCACAATAACATATCAGTGACAAAGCACCATTTGCTAAATCCAAATACGATAAAAGAAGGTTTATGTTTGACGTCATGGCTAAGAAACTTGATAATTCTAGGGAGAAATTGGAGTGAATCTTGCGTCTTAAGAGAGAATGTTAATATAAGTTATAAAGAATGCTATGTTAGAATTGTCTTGCGTCTTATGAGAGAATGTTAACATAAGTTATAAAGAATGCTATGTTAGAAGTGTAATGTATGTTGTGTAGAATGTTGTTAGAATGTTAGTAAATGGAAGCGAGAATGCACGAATGCTATGTTATGGGAATGATATGTTAGAATGTTGTGTAGGTTAAGGAGAGTGCTTTGTTAGAATGTACGTTAAAAAAAATTAACAACTGCTTATGAATGAAAACTCTGACGTTCTTTACAATGTGTTGATCCATGGAGAGGGGAGGGGATTGCTTGAGTGTTAAACTCTTTTAGCGCTTCATTAGCAACAGACACACAGAGAGGAACCCTTCGCGGGTTTTTCCGTTTTTTGTCTTTCATCGGGTTATTTTCCCCTCTTACAGAGACGTGGCGTAGGATGAGGGAAATAATTCTATTTGTTAAGGTTAGAAAAAAAATAAAATAAAGTTTCCTTTTAGCAAATAACAAAGGTGATGAAACGTCATAAATTTGGGATATTTTGATCACCAGGGAAAACCAACTCTTGACATTTTCATGAAATAAATGTATTCATTTTATTAACAGTAGTTGCACATGTAAATTTAAAAAACTATTAATCTGTCTCTGTTACCGACATGTGGAAATGACGCCTCTCCACGATTGTTATCCCATTACTCTCAGGTGATCTCAAGTTCTACAAACTAGCCTCATGTTTTCTGAACAACTTTTCATTACTCAAATTCTTTTTCCCATGGTAAAATAATCCGTTATGTATTTATGTGTTCCTTACATTAATTGATAACCTCACATAAATCGTTTGTGTCTCGTGTATTATATTTAAATGTTTTATCGCAGTCCAACTCACTGTGTAATGATATGAAGCAATCGACATGATTCTACCCCACTCCCCCGCCCCCAACCATCATGATTATAGACAAACTATTACCATCAGCTGGGTGCCGCCTCTACAGTACTTCAATAAGCCCAAGCTATAGTTTAGTGTTTTAACGACTCCCATCTCGGAGTCCCCCTCCACCACAAATCTCAGGTCAACCACCACCCAACCCATCCCCCATGCCAATACACACACAAGTACGCTTGATATTAGCTCTCTATTATTTGTTCAAACAATTTCCTCACAACACATTTTTGAAAATACAAGATACACATCGCTGTCATTTTATAGTTCAAGTGTACCAACCCCCCACCAACTCAATGTTCGTACTTGCTGTACTTTAGCGCATTTACCCTTTAAAATGACCCAATTCTAATGTTTACAAAAACAATCAAAAGTCATGTTCCAAGATTTACAAATGCATGTCCACCAACATAAAAAAGCTTGTCAGGTCAGGTCACTGAACTGTTGTGTAGTAATTTCAAGTCTTTAATATTTCATTTCATTCACAGAGTTGATTTCCAAAGTTTGAGCATGAACAATTCTTCATAATCAGTTAATCTACAAACTTGTGAAGCAATCATTTGTTTACTTGTGGTTAAACTCTAATCCTTGTCTGGCACGTTAACATAACAAGTAAACTAATGGAGGGGGTGGGCTGCTTTGGGAGGGAACGGTACGTTATGATTTAGTATCATTAAGTTTGGACGTTATGATTTAGTATCATTAAGTTTGGACGTTATGATTTAGTATCATTAAGTTTGGACGTTATGATTTAGTATCATTAAGTTTGGACGTTATGATTTTATATCATTAAGTTTGGACGTTATGATTTAGTATCATTAAGTTTGGATGTTATGATTTAGTATCATTAAGTTTGGACGTTGTGATGTGGTATGATTAAGTATGGATGTTGTGATGAAGTATCATTAAGTTAAAAAAGTAATGGACATGTAAGACGATGGGTCAAGTGGCAATCGTGGGGAGACGGGGTACCACACAAGATTGACATGTTTTCTCATGGGCCTTCACGAATTAATGGTAATGAAAATTAGATTCATTCATACACAACGTCATTCTGCAAGGGAGGTTACCCACATGAGATGACACGGTGCACCTCTACAGGATTTGTCACAATAGGATCCCAATAAAGTGGGACACGGCCTCTAACCCCACGACCCCCCTCCAGCACAGTGAAATAGTCGGTCCCTTATCCCAACGCCCAGCCTACGACTCCATTGACTACAATCCCCTCCTCCACCCCTATGTATGTTCGCCAGAGGTCGGTGGTATGCCCGGAATGCCAATTCGAGTCCAGCCACCCTAGACCCGACACACGCATGTACTTGGCGGGCCTGGGCCACGATAATCAAGGCGAATACGTTGTCGTGATGTGTTGGGAGAGCATGGGTGGGGGAGTTGTTAGTGGTGGCTGCGGTACGGGTTAAAAAAAAAGTTCACTGACCTTTTCGAGGCCGACTTATACTTAGAGGAGGCATATAATAGACAAACAACAAACATTGGCAATACTGAGATAAGAAAGTGAGACTTCTGAACGGTGTAGTAGCTATAATAAAAAGGATAAAAGCTAATATAAACAGGGTACAAAGCCACAAACTAATATAAAAAGGGTACCAGCTAACATAAACAGTAAGCACGCTAATATAAATTATAAACATGGTACAAGCTAGCGTTAACAGTGTACAAGCTAATATAAACAGTATACAAGCTAACATAAACATGATACACACTGAAGGAAGTAAATAAGGTATAAGCTAATACTAAAACAGACCGTTCCATGATAACTGAATAAAGTTTAACTTATATATGACAATCTTGTTACTGACAATTAAACCATATGTTACTTGCCAGTCATATAAAAAAATGTTCGTCTCTTGAAAAAAAAAAAAAAATTAAACAAAAAAAAAAAGAAAAATATAGAGACCTTTCTGCACATACTACAACATTATATGTAACTGTTACGTATTGTACTATATTAAGTAAAATGAACAAACATTGATACTTCATATAAAAATGTGTACTTGATCTTGGTGGGTTGGACATGCCAACCACAAAGTCATTCTATAACGCAAAGTTATAAATGGGCTTTAAGTGGAGACTTAAAAAAAATACCCTTATCGGAATGATGTGAATATTTCCCATAATGAATTGGTTCTAAATAATCTTGACCGATACTCGGATTCCAGAATCAACCTCTGCCAGACTATTTCCTCCACGTTCCCTTTCCTCTCCTTCTTCACAATCCCTTTCTTCGCGCAATGTTCCTACCCTCTTTCACAGTCCCTTAGTTCCCTCCTCCATATCCCTTACCCCACCTTACTCCACAGTGCGATGGTTTCAACCCATCAGTCCTGATCAAATATTTTGTCAACTCAGCGAGACCCTCTCCATGGCGGTGAGGGCGGGGACATCCCGTGCGAGTAGGTCAGCTCGTCCTGCTGGACTTGGTCACCAACACCAAGGAGCCTTCTACACACTGAGTGTATGTTAGTCTTAGCACTACTCTGAGACTACTGACCAGCGAGGAAGCGCACTGGACAGTGGTCAAGTATTTTGAGATAGTACGCTCGTACATCTTATCTTCTTATTTATTACAGACGCTCCTGCTAAACCGACGATTATTGCGTCATAAGCTTAATCGGTGAGCCTGTATTTCCATGTCAAAGTTACTTGCCGAAAATGAAAGAAATAGCAAATTGACTTGATTAAATAAGAATAAATTTACTTCTAATATATGGGAGCCTACAAATCTAATGTGTGTGAGCTAAAAATCTAATATATGGGAGCCTACAAATCTAAGGAGCCTACAAATCTAATGTGTGTGAGCTAAAAATCTAATATATGGGAGCCTACAAATCTAATGTGTGTGAGCTAAAAATCTAATATGTCAGAGCCTACAAATCTAATGTGTGTGAGCTAAAAATCTAATATATGGGAGCCTACAAATCTAATGTGTGTGAGCTAAAAATCTAATATATGGGAGCCTACAAATCTATGTGTGTGAGCTAAAAAGCTAATATATGGGAGCCTACAAATCTAATGTGTGTGAGCTAAAAATCTAATATATGGGAGCCTACAAATCTAATGTGTGTGAGCTAAAAATCTAATATATGGGAGCCTACAAAACTAATGTGTGTGAGCTAAAAATCTAATATATGGGAGCCTACAAATCTAATGTGTGTGAGCCAACATATTGTCACTTAATTAAATATGTGTTACATCAATCAATATACCGGTAATATAAAGTAAGTAAGAGTTGCCATGGAATAAATACTTATATAGACATGTTGTTATCTTGTCTTCAGATAAGTAAGTGATCGTAGTTTATTGCCTATTGACAATGGAGGTTCCTGTCCCACGTGACGACACCACAGAAGGCGCGTCTACCTCAGCATACAGCGGAAACCCAACATCGTCCAACGTGACAAGCACGTAATCCCAGCAAACAGGCGCCCACTGCAGACAGGGTGACACAGACGAGCAGGCAAACAATTAGGAGATCAGGCTTTAATCACACCGTCAAACAGGCCAAACTTTTGAACCCTTGTCCTTGGGGACCCCCGGACTAGCGGCACTCGGCCAAGACTAGATTCACGTACTGGTTGGCTGAAGTGGCCATCTTCTTCATTTGATCAAGACTTTTATTATATGCATGTCACTCCATTCCGTTCTTTGTGTTTTTTGTTGTTTTGGTTTAAATTCTAAGGCGGGATTATTTGTTACTGTAGCAATATCCCCAAGTTCGAACGACAAAAAAACAACAAACAACTGTTGTTACTATAGCAACGGTCAAAAGATAACATCACAAAACTGTTGTTATAGCAAAATCCTTACGTCCAAGCAGCGACCAAAATTTCAGACGTCACCAAAACGATGGGTTCCTTCATGATAGTAATGCTACGGATAGAACATTTGAATCGTCCATTTTACAACCAAATGTCTAAATCGAGGTGCCAATCTCAGAGTCGGGTATGCATCTTGCCAAAGAAAGGTATATAACATGTGAAGAATTTAAAAATACTATTTCTTAGAATATTGTTCCAAAATGGATTTTTATTTTGATAATTTATTTATTTATATTAATTATTCTTTTTTTAGAAACGGTGAGGTAGAGAGAAAGGCTAACTTTTTACTTTCGCATACGAGCCTATACAAGAAACAATGACTTCATTAGCACCGAGGTGGCGATATAGAGATAAACAGTGTCCTTAACAGCTGCCCGTTAAAACATTTGGCGTTCAGCAAAGATCTCAAATTTGAGAACCACTTCATTAGACACCTGTCTTGACTTCAACATGCCGCCAACGATCATTAACGGCATCCTCCAAGAAAAGTTCCATCGATACATTAAAGAAACGTCAGCTCGTACCATGCTCTTCTCTCCCCTACCNCCCCCCCCCCCCCCCCATTATCACCAACACCGTGGCACGTACCCACCTCCCACATTCCCCGGGCTTGTATCCGGATGGCTAAAACCTGGCGGTGTGTTTACAGGTTCGGGCTTTTATTTAAGAACAATTGAGTTTCCTGATGTCGGATGACTCATTCATTAATATCGTTCGGTGAAAAGTCCAGTAAGGTAGAGGGTCCCGTAAAGTAAGGTAGGAAGTCCGGTAAGGTAGAATGTCATGTGAGATAAGGGAGAAAGTCCGGTAAGGTAGAAAGTCATGTAAGGTAAGGTAGGAAGTCCAGTAAGATAGAGAGACCGGTAAGGTAGAATTTAGAGTCCGGTAAGATGGAGTTGGCCTTTCCTCTACTGCGCTGCACCTTCCATAACTGTGATCATAAAACTTTAAAACATGGGGGTTTGGGCGGAGCCTGCAGTGTAATTACTGACATTTGTTATGTTTGGTAGATAGGACTTGGACGTGGGGGGGGGGTAGACAAGTTCCTTACTGACCAATCAACATTTATGATTTGATGACCTTGCATGACGACCTTTCAAAACACAAGTTGAAGTATAGGTTACACTTTACTTGAAAAAAAGGCTAGGTTTCCTTGAAACGCCTTGCCGGCTTCTCCCCTGGGTGCAAAGCACTTAATGGCAGTCGGCAGCGTTTATCAGCGCCAGATAACTTGGGGAGGCTGTCTCCCGAGTGTTGAAGCGGCCATAAAGTCAGTGTAAGCAAGCTCTACCCCTGGTGGGCGCCTGGCATTCCAAAACAACAAAAACAACCTTTCCATTAGTAATAATGATATTAATGAAGTTATCTCCCCCACCCACCCCCTAATCATACAAATGCAAAGGAGATGAGTGAGAAATGGAGAAATGAAGGAGGGGTGCGTGAGAAAAGTGTGTGTGGGGGGTGGATAATGGTAAGAGGGAAACAAGTCAGCAAGGGAATGATAACAGAGGGTTCACCGACAAAACGGCCCCGGTCAAAATGGCCCCAGACAAAACGGCCCGGTCAAATCGGCCCCTGACAAAACGGCCCCGGACAAAACGGCCCCTGACAAAACGGCCTCAGACAAATCGGCCCTGGGCTAATATTTGTTATTGGAATACAATTTTAAATAATTATTTATACTCGCCGATTCAGTGTCAGTTTTAGTTCACCAAAAACAATAATAACATCACAAGAAAGAATTTAATAACATTTAAACTATATGGTAGCAAGTCACAATTGTTTGTTGAGAAGAAATTATGTCATAACTTCACAAGAAATAATTTTACAATTTGACCACTTTTATAAAAGGTGAATAAGTTGAACAAATGTTAAATTAACTTAAAATTTTAAAAATTATTATTTTTTTTGTAAAAAATGTCTACAATTTGTCTGGGGCCGTTTTGGTCGGGGCAGTTTTGACCGGGGCCGTTTTGTCAGGGGCCGTTTTGGTCGAGGGCCATTTTGGTCGAGGGCCGTTTTGACCGGGGCCGATTTGTCCGGGGCCGTTTTGTCAGGGGCCGTTTTGTCAGGGGCCGTTTTGTCAGGGGCCGTTTTGACGGGTCACCGATAACAGAGAGATGTGTGAGAAAGCGAGGTGAGGGTTGGTTGAAAGAGGGATTAAAATGAAAGAGAAAGGGGAGAAACAGAGGGAAGCGATGAAATAGCTTACAGCGAAAACGAGTAACAAGATAATGGAAACATCAAAGATGTCTGCAAAGAATGTGTAATGATGTTTGACAGATATATAGTTTGTGAGAGAGGAGAGAGAGTGCTGGAGAGATGAAGAAATCAATGCAGTAGTGAGGTATTGTATAATGAGTGAGTTGAGGGGCAATGCATCCGAGAAGTATAGCACGTGGGAAAACTGGAAGGAGACGTCAGCTTCATTTGGACAACTAGACTACAATAACCAATCGGGTCAATCGTTAATTTGGACGCCAATAATTAACTCCATTTGACAGGTTCCAAACAATCACCCTAGTTGGCAGTAAGTTACTAGGCTAACTGGGAGAGTTAAAGCTAAAAAACGACCAAACAATCATTAGAACCACAACAATAACTTACCAGGCTAACTAGGAAAGTTAAAACTAACAAATAATACCCCCAAATCAATAGAACCAGAACAGTAAGTTCAATAAGCTATTAGGCCAATGATGAAAGTTAAGGCTAGTAAAATTACAAAACAATCATTACAACCACAATAACTTACTAGGCTAACAAGGAAAGTTAAAACTAAGAAATTACCCAAAGCTAAAAAAAAAATATTTTTAAACAAAATGTTAAAGACAACACTCGACAAACATCCTTATTTTTTCATAACGGCGTTATTTATTAACCAATTATTTAAGCAAGGTTACATAACCCTTCTAAACAAATCAATAACACAGCCACCACCCACCCTCACCACTTCATGTGGAACGTTGGTAGGTTCAGCGAACTTGGGCCCAACAGAGAGGACAGATCGTGGGGCTAAAAATAGCCCTACGAAGTTACACCTGACTTTATTTTTTTTTCTATATAGGTAGGGTGGGATACAAGGTCACGGTTGAATGGATGACAATGTATTTCCGGTATGTGTCAGGACGCAGTCACAAGGAAAGTAACAGAGAGCATGAAGGTATATTTCCGAGATGTATCGGATAACAATACAAGTAATAGTAACAGAGCACATGATGATATATAAACACTAAGAGAAAAAAAAATAGAAACACTAGTGAAAGTATGAACTAATGGACATTAATCCATTAAATGAAAAAAAAAAAGCCTGTTTTAGCGGATTTTTATGTTATTTTTTAAAAAAAGTAATTGTCGCGTCCAATAGTACAAAATAAGTATAAAAAAAAACTATCTTGTATAAAGTCTGTACATGGTCACAAAATATTTCCCTTATGCCTCGCCTACAGCCTACAGTACCAGTAGACAGTAAGTAATTCAAGAGATAAAGAGCAACATTGTCATTGACAACTTCATTAACTAGGTGTATTAAAACTGAGCTAATGTTACAGAGCAAGAAACTGTTATTTAAAATTAAAATTGTAAGGCCTATAAAAAATATATCACAGACAAGCTACTACAACTACAACTTTTGAGTGTGTGTACATGTGTCCAGTGTAGTACTTTATTAATGAATGAATGGATTATAAGAGTCTGATGATTGGATCACCGGCAAACCTTTCAGTAATGCACATATTCAGCTTTACATCAGAACAACCTTACATTTATAGTTAGTTTAATCGTGATTTTTTAATTGTTAATATGTAAACTCTAGGTGACTATTCAAAAGTACAGAATCCTATCGTTTAACTTAAACTCCACACATACACTCTTACTCTGTCTTATTCCCAGGTAGATTTACAATAACTTCTTGACGTCACAAACAACCAGTTGGTAGAAAATAAACGGTTGATAAGTTTCCAATGCCAATGTCTATCATTAAGTTTGAGCAGAATGAAAGTATGAGGGACCCCCCCCCCCCAAACACACACGAGACGCATGAGTTGTCCCGACGTGAGGCTGTTCCATATTTAGTTAACTAACCACCTAGAAATCAATTAACAATGGAGCCAATAATAAACTATTGGTTTTCAAACTGGACGTCGCACAGCGCAAACGAACAATGGACTCGTGCTCGTAGCAGCAGAAACCTACCAGACACGGTGGATGAAATGACTTAGCGTTAAAACATCAGCTGTGATCCATCTCAACGCGGCAAAAACACTTTGATATCACAGAATCAACCGTGTGTCCATGTCCGTGAATCAAACAGGTTCCTTTGAGTTGGACATTGAAGTGGACACACACACGTAAACATCAACAATACAACCGATCCACCGTCATGGTACATTCCAAAACAAAACAGAGTCGACTAGTCAGGTACACACACTGGTGAAGCGAAGGGCCGTGCGGGCCTCCCAAACTTTTTTAACGTAACGTCTGCTTCGCGCCAGCCACTGGAGACTGCTGAAGGCTAATAGCGGAACTGCCCCCCTCCCCTCGTCGCGGGATCCCCACCACAACCCCTCCTCCCCCGGTCTCTTTTCCATCGTGCAGCGGTATGGCAAAAAGCCATCTTCTCCTATGAAGAAAAAGGGAGTGGGGACTAGTGAATGAGGGAAGGGTTACAAAAAAGTGAGTTAAGGGGAAAAAGTTGTATATTTCTTTAAAGAGGTCAGATTAGAGGTGCCGTGTATACAACAATGAACCACTTTATCTATGTTTATAGAGGGCATAACGTGAATGTGAGTAGAAGTGGTCGGGACGTCGTAGGTTAAGTAAAAGCACGTTTCAAGACGTTATTATTATTATTATTATTATTATTTTTAAATATACATTTTTTTCTAGCTTATTGTGTTGCTACGACATTTTCAGGGGAAGCTTTGCTATTAGCTTTAAATAATAAATATGTTATATAAAGTATAAAGAGATGGTCGGGCTGTCATCAGGAGGACTTTCGAGAACTATATATTGTATATAATAAAATGCTGGTTGTTAAATCTAGAGTTACACTGACACTGCTAGACTCTAGTTTCGGAGAAACTAAAAATTAACGAGGTCCATTGAGTTCAGTCAACTTCGGCCTTTCGACCAGATAACGCCCAACCCTTACCTCGTCTTTCATCTAATTACACCCGAAATAATAACAAAGTTTACTTTCAAGATGTCAAGACGTTGAATTAAAAACCAGTTGTTTACCTGGAAGCATCGTACATGCATTTGGATGATACAATTCATTTCTTTGATGAAATTATTGTTTAGAGGTCCCACTGGAAGTGTGCAAAGCAGTTTCTGGGGTCAATGAGGTCAATTTTTATATGTAAAGAGGATTGAGTTATATTTGAGGCTATGTGTAGGGGACTGGCCTTTTGATGCCGAGGACTGCAAGGCGGAAGTAAACGCTGCCCAGACACAATAGACGACGTGGCCGGGAATATTTCAATCCCGATAATTCGTACACCTACCCTCCCCTTCTCCCCACCCATCCTCGTCTCAAGGTTATCGATCTGCTAACATTGCTCTAGACTGGCGCAGGAATTCATTACACAATCGAACTCTGCGGAAGTAGATACATTACAGGGGCTGGTCCCTAGTCGTTAGATACACCTTTCAAAACAAACTATAACAAATGAGATTTAAACAATTCAAAATATCCATACAAACACAACAAAAATTGAAGAAAAATTATTTCATTACAGATGTCTGGGTCGGGTTAGTAACAGAAAATGAAAAGCATACTACGAGTGTAAGTTTACTGCATGAGTTGCAAAGACCGAAATGGGTGTGTCAAGATTGTTGGTGGGTGGGTGGGGGGAGATGCCTAGGTCATGGTTCACTGATTTCGCCAGGATATAAAAGTACCAAGCTTTGTTAGGGGGCAGGACCCATACGCATTCAAGACATCTCCGAACCCGGACCTACCGTCGAAGAGATCCAGTCGATCACGTGACCAACATGTTGACCTGACAAGGAAGGACGCGGCGTGTGGATTGGTTGAACGAAAATTGAAAGAAAGACCACCGCCCCGACAAAATAAACATAATGTGTCCAACTATTAACATATGATGAGTAAAACATAATCATGTGCCCAACATAAACCCATGTGCCCAACATAAACTTATATGTCCAACATAAACTTATGTGTCCGCCGTTTCACAATTTGAGTAGTCAAAGGTAACAGTATCAATCTGTTTGTACTGTCACTGTCATTAACATTTTATATCCACTTAGTTCCTAATAACAGTTTAACATGCCCTGCACAATACTTTTTGTTAACGGCTTCTGATGATCTCATTAAGTTCCAAGTAGAACAACTTAAGAAAAAACACCTTTAGATGATGTGCTATCCAAAGTCGTTGTGGTTACTTAGTTTTAGATTCGTTTGATAGTCCGCGTGTTCCGGGAAAATCCGTTGAGATGTTTACTAAAACTCTGATGTGTTCAGGTTGTTGTCATTGAGATAGCGAGGTGATAGATCAATGAAGGGTTCTAGCATTGAGTTTATGAGGTGATAAGATGAAGGTTCTGAAATTGAGATTGTGAGGGGATGGATGAAGGGTTCTAACACTGAGATTGTGAGGTGATAGATGAAGGGCTCTAACACTGAGATTGTGAGGTGATAGATGAAGGGTTCTAACACTGAGATTGTGAGGTGATAGATGAAGGGTTCTGAAATTGAGATTGTGAGGTGATAGATGAAGGGTTCTAACATTGAGATTATGAGGGGATAGATGAAGGGTTCTAACACTGAGATTGTGAGGGGATAGATGAAGGGTTCTTACATTGAGATTATGAGGCGATAAGATGAAGGGTTAAAGGTTCTAACATTGAGATTGTGGGGTGATGGATGAAGGGTTCAAACATTGAGATTGTAAGGTGATAGATGAAGGGTTCTAACACTGAGATTGTGAGGTGATAGATGAAGGGTTCTAAAACTGAGATTGTGAGGTGATAGATGAAGGGTTCTAACATTGAGATCGCGAGGTGTAAGATGAAGGATTCCAACACTGAGATTGTGCGGTGATAGATGAAGGGTTCTGAAATTGAGATTGTGAGGTGATAGATGAAGGGTTCTAACATTGAGATTATGAGGGGATAGATGAAGGGTTCTGAAATTGAGATTGTGAGGTAATAGATGAAGGGTTCTAACATTGAGATTATGAGGGGATAGATGAAGGGTTCTAACATTGAGATTATGAGGTGATAAGATGGAGGGTTAAAGGTTCTAACATTGAGATTGTGAGGGGATGGATGAAGGGTTCAAACATTGAGATTGTGAGGGGATAGATGAAGGGTTCTAACATTGAGATTATGAGGTGATAAGATGAAGGGTTAAAGGTTCTAACATTGAGATTGTGAGGGGATGGATGAAGGGTTCAAACATTGAGATTATGAGGTGATAAGATGAAGGGTTAAAGGTTCTAACATTGAGATTGTGAGGGGATGGATGAAGGGTTCTAACATTGAGATTATGAGGTGATAAGATGAAGGGTTAAAGGTTCTAACATTGAGATTGTGAGGGGATGGATGAAGTGTTCAAACATTGAGGTTGTGAAGTGATAGATGAAGGGCTCTAACACTGAGATTGTGAGGTGATAGATGAAGGGTTCTAACACTGAGATTGTGAGGTGATAGATGAAGGGTTCTGAAATTGAGATTGTGAGGTGATAGATGAAGGGTTCTAACATTGAGATTATGAGGGGATAGATGAAGGGTTCTAACACTGAGATTGTGAGGGGATAGATGAAGGGTTCTAACATTGAGATTATGAGGTGATAAGATGAAGGTTTAAAGGTTCTAACATTGAGATTGTGAGGTGATAGATGAAGGGTTCTAACACTGAGATTGTGAGGTGATAGATGAAGGGTTCTAAAACTGAGATTGTGAGGTGATAAGATGAAGGGTCTTAACACTGAGATTGTGAGGTGTTAGATGAAGGGTTCTGAAATTGAGATTGTGAGGTGATAGATGAAGGGTTCTAACATTGAGATTATGAGGGGATAGATGAAGGGTTCTAACATTGAGATTATGAGGTGATAAGATGAAGGGTTAAAGGTTCTAAAATTGAGATTGTGAGGGTATGGATGAAGGGTTCAAACATTGAGATTGTAAGGTGATAGATGAAGGGTTCTAACACTGAGATTGTGAGGTGATGGATGAAGGGTTCAAACATTGACATTGTGAGGTGATAGATGAAGGGTTCTAACACTGAGATTGTGAGGTGATAGATGAAGGGTTCTAAAACTGAGATTGTTAGGTGATAGATGAAGGGTTCTAACATTGAGATCGCGAGGTGTAAGATGAAGGATTCTAACACTGAGATTGTGCGGTGATAGATGAAGGGTTCTAACACTGAGATTGTTAGGTGATAAGATGAAGGGTCCTAACACTGAGATTGTGAGGTGATAAGATGAAGGGTCCTAACACTGAGATTGTTAGGGGATAGATGAAGGGTTCTAACATTGAGATTATGAGGTGATAACATGAAGGGTTAAAGGTTCTAACATTGAGATTGTGAGGGTATGGATGAAGTGTTCAAACATTGAGATTGTGAGGTGATAGATGAAGGGCTCTAACACTGAGACTGTGAGGTGATAAATGAAGGGTTCTAACATTGAGATTATGAGGTGATAAGATGAAGGGTTAAAGGTTCTAAAATTGAGATTGTGAGGTGATGGATGAAGGGTTCAAACATTGAGATTGTGAGGTGATAGATGAAGGGTTCTAACACTGAGATTGTGAGGTGATAGATGAAGGGTTCTAAAACTGAGATTGTTAGGTGATAAGATGAAAGGTTCTAACATTGAGATCGCGAGGTGTAAGATGAAGGATTCTAACACTGAGATTGTGCGGTGATAGATGAAGGGTTCTAACACTGAGATTGTGAGGTGATAAGATGAAGGGTCCTAACACTGAGATTGTGAGGGGATAGATGAAGGGTTCTAACATTGAGATTATGAGGTGATAACATGAAGGGTTAAAGGTTCTAGCATTGAGATTGTGAGGGTATGGATGAAGGGTTCAAACATTGAGATTGTGAGGTGATAGATGAAGGGCTCTAACACTGAGACTGTGAGGTGATAAATGAAGGGTTCTAACATTAAAATGGCGAAGTTATAAATTGAGATTGTGAGGGGATATATGAAGGGTTCTAACATTGAAATTGTGAGGTCATATGATTATCAATGATACATTGTGATTCTACAGATGTATACATGGATAATTTTAATTGAGTTGATACATTCTTAAGTCAACCAATGAGCAGAGATACTTTGTAATTCCACAGATAAAAGTGAAAAGTAAAGTTTCCCTTTCAGACCATGCTGGTCTATGGGGCAAGTGGGGCAGCGTTCACGAGTTTTAACACAAATTCCACAATTATGTACTTACAAACTGAGTTGACATGTTCAGATGATACACAAAGTCACAACAATTGAAATACCACGATTAAAGCTCCGTGTATTCCCATCCCTCCCTCCTCAAGTCACGTGGCTTGCCATTGTAAGTTTATTAAGCTGAAACCTGCTATCATGCTCTCGTGTTGCGTTCTTTGCTCACTGATACAACAACCCACCAAAAGACAACATGAGAACATAATGACATTGCTGCATGTAATAAGGGGATATGGGGGATATATATACCAGCCAACATCCGCCTCTGGAGTTGGTCCCAAGGTCATTGCTGACCTCGACGAAATCCAATGAAATTGAAATGGTTCAATTTGCCAGACGTTTCATAAATGCACAAGTCGAGCATTAGTAGAGATTATGAGATAAAATGCATTCACAAATTATGACATTATTCTAGACGGGCTAAGAATTCAGTCCCTCCAAAGAAAAAAAAGTTCAAAGAGATGTTTACTTTTGTGCTTTTTCCTTGAGGAATAAAAAAAAAAACCTTCCACGTATAGCATTATTTTATTATTTATTCAATCAAAGACTTGAGTCAATAATGGCCCCACAATGAAAGCTTTCGGCTTCACATTACAGGACACAAGCGGAATTTTAATTGACATTCCCAGTAAGTCAGGAAGGTCGATAGGATGTTTGTATAGGACAGCAGCGATTCTCAAAGTCACAAGTGAATGGGGGTCAACATAACGCTTGCATAGAGCTGGGTGCAATGTTTTTTGACGCTCAGTGTTCAGAGGGGCTCTGGTCATTTGTAACACTACAGAACTCACTGATTCTCAAACTTTCAATGAGGTCAACCAAGCGTAAAACTGTCTGCAGCGAGTCTCAGAGTAACGGTTCCGTGTGAATGTCATCATACACGTGCAGAGTTTAATTGTGAATATTCTCTAAGTTTCTCGAGCCAAAGACTTGTATAGCATCGACTCATCTACATTTTGGAAAACGTATACTTTTGTTACAGACCAGGCAAAGGTATAATTTTGTTTCAGACCAGACAAGGGTATAATTTTTTTACATACCGACAAAGGTATAATTTTGTTACAGACCAGGCAAAGGTATAATTTTGTTACAGACCCGACAAAGGTATAATTTTTTACAGACCCGACAAAGGTATAATTTTGTTTCAGATCTGACAAGGGTATAATTTTGTTACATACCGACAAAGGTATAATTTTGTTACAGACCCGACAAAGGTAAACTTTTTTTTACAGACCCGACAAAGGTATAATTTTGTTACAGATCCGACAAAGGTATAATTTTGAGACCAGACAAAGCTAAAAGTTTATGAGCATTAGTGAACTGTTAAACGGGACATTAGACTTGCAGACACTCTAACATATCGTTTGTGTTAATGAGACACATGCAACCGTTGCCAATTACTACACAAATAAATCTCAACTCGTTTTGGCCAACTATAAATTGTGACCACGAGACAGCGGTGTTAAAGTCCACGTTGGTTAAGTTAAATCACTAGAATCCACTTGAAGCTTTGGACTACAGACTGTATGGTATCTACTGAGGCTGGTGTCTAACTGCGGGGCAACTAATTAAGTTCCTGAGCACGTGATTCTTGCTCTAGGTAAACTAAGGAACATATCTGTCGGCTGATCCTGAACTTTGATTTCATCATTTAAGTGTTCCATTAAAAAAAGGCTAATTTAAAGTATAAAAAAACAACACCCTCTATTGAATTCGGAGTAGTTCGCGACTCGGGAAAATGAAAATTAAAAAGGAATAAGGAAAAATCACTATAATCAAGCAAATTTCAATAATACAATTAATCTATAATTATAATTACACGATCATGCAGTTTTTTAGAGCACTTTCCGTTACGTGGAGTTTTTACCAATTGTACCCCACCTCGCTAGAGATGAGGTTGACACAACTTCCAACACAACGCTATAAAAAGCCTGATAATCGGGAAGATCCCATCTTGCATGTGGTTGGTTTTCCGTTTTCCGAGTTTACCACTGCAGGGCCAACGATTGGTGGTTGTAACAAAACAATGACATCATTTTCCCCAGAGACCAATGAAGATGTGTTAGACATCGGGGCTTTGATGAACTCACGGTAAACAGGGGTCGTGATGGGGTGGCCAATTGCAGTCAAGTGGGTAAAATGAACTGAAGTCATCGCCAACTCTCAAATATCAAGTGTTTAGAGTGTGTGTGGGCAGATGACATGCAGGTCTTCATTCACTCTATTGGTTTACTTTGGGAAACACAAACACCAAGCCGGCAAAGTGGGCGGCGAACTTTTATAAAAGTTATAAATGATTTAATAATCGATAGACGGTTATAATGATGACACGATAGGCCTTGTCATATAGTGGCGGAAATCTATTTATAGAAATATCCGGTAATTTAGGTGGATTAATTTAATTTAAGGTATGAGTTAATATTAAAATTTAATATATAGGTATATTGAGAATGAAATAACTCATCAGCTGTTAGTTACCTCTTCGTTAATTTAAGACAGCTTATTGGACTTCAATAGGAAAAAAAAACAAAACAAGTGTTTTGTATTTTTACTATGCTAACAATTTTAAAGGACGTATTGATTCTTCTTTATTTTTGCGTAAAAAATAGCTACACTAAAATGTCTAAAAGTATAAAAGTAGGAACACTAAACAATGAGTTATGACATATTCCGACCTGAGAAATGACAAACTCTATACAGAACACGCCTTATGCCCTATACCAGGGGTATCCAAACTACGGCTCGCGGGCTACATGCGGCCCGCGAGGCCCTCTCATTCGGTCCCTGGAGATCTTTTAATCTCTAAAAAAAATATCATATTTTTACAATTAGTTTTTAAAACAACAACTTAGTAACTAGGGGTTAGTAGTCGGCCCCGAACTGCTGTTTGACAGTTAATGCAGCCCCCCAACAGAAAAGTTTGGAGACCCTTGCCCTATTATAAGTGCTTACCGAAATGTACACGGTTTATGCCATTTCCACATGTTTTTGTACTGTATAAAATAAGAAAGGAAATTTCTTATTATCATAGCCGATCCTAGATGCTGAACTGAACTGGTCACGGCAACACTAGAATAAGAGGCTAGATTGGATTATAGATACTGGCGAATACTGGCATTGAAAAAATGAATGGCAGCCAACACTAAACAATTCAACAAAGAGAAACTCTTGAATCGGCCATAACTTGGGTGCTGTACTCTGCAGGGTTCTAGTCTGATGATATGCATACAAATCGGAGATAGTGCTAATTGAAATTGCTGTCCTGATGGATTATACAAAAAACAAAGTATTTTTGTCGAGTTGTATCATATGTGTATGTCTCTGGTGTAACTCATCACCGCACAAACTGTTGCCAATGTCGTACAACTGATCATGTGCGCACCAACAAAACAATAAAAAAAAAGAAGAAAAAACAAAATAAATGTCGCGCATGAACTTTGATGTAGTGAGTTGGCAGCCTTTTACTGCTCTGCTTGGAGCTCCGTACTTGACATGGATGCTATCGCCCAGCAGCGTAGTTTCCAGTTCATTAAATACTGGATACTTTCAAGTCTCTAATAAAAATAAGTCTAATTATTCTTAGCATTCTCATTCGATACCAAAGTTGATAAAATATAATTACCATTTCTTTTTAAGTGACCAGTTTGACCGTTTTACACATGGTACAGTAACACTCTTTCCCAGACTAAAATTCGGCGAGTATTACACTTGATTGATTATACAGAAAGCACGGTATGGCGGGTGTGCCTTCAGTACCAGTCTGACATGCACCAAAATGAAGCTATATTTAGAAATTTAAAAAATTATGTCCCGACCATTCTGATTCAAAGAGACTGAGATGTCAGCAACGTTCTTCGATCGCTCGTTATTTGAGCAGGTCTAACGCCACAGCAAAGTAGATGCCAGTCTGATTGCCACACTACTCTCGCCTCAACTGTAGAATGAAAGAATGGAGACCAGAAATAACATCTTTATAGACTAAACCAAAGAAAAGTTTGAGAGTCACTGCGTCCGAAGTAGTTGACATCTGGTAAAAGGAAGCAAGTTGAAACAATTTTATTGGCAGGAAGGCAGGGCATGGTGAGCGGTCGGGGGCAGGGAGGTTTTAAACATTCTCTAGATTACAAGCCCTGGTCAGAACCAGGTGTAAACAAACAGAAAAATCAACTACCCGAGGAGTAGTTTCACCTGTTGTCAGGGCGTCTTCAATGGTGGGACGAAACACCAACAGGGGCGGTGTGCACACGAAAAATAAAAGCCTGGAAAGTTCGTTGTTCTTCAGTCCTTTCAGCGCATCCAAATGTGTGGCTCTCTGAGACCATGTACTAAATACACAGAGTGCATGGCTTTAATCTCTGGAGGCCATGCACTAAATACACAGAGTGGCTTTAATCTCTGGAGGCCATGTACTAAATACACAAAGTGGCTTTAATCCCTGGAGGGCATGCACTAAATACACAAAGTGGCTTTAATCTCTGGAGGCCATGTACTAAATACACTGAGTGGCTTTAATCTCTGGAGGGCGTGCACTAAATACATAGTATGGCTTTAATCTCTGGAGGCCACGTACTAAATACACTGAGTGGCTTTAATCTCTGAAGGGCATATACTAAATACACTGAGTGGATTTAATCTCTGGAGGGCATATACTAAAACACTGTGCTGCATTGATCTCTGCAGGGCATGTCGAGACGCAGGAAAGCGAAACAACAAAACATGGGTATTATTTGATAATAGAATTTGGCTAACGGGAATCTGAAAACTTTTGCAAAAAAAATTTAAAGAAATGAAACTGATTTAAGGTGAAAATCACTAAAAAAATATCTTCCGGAAAACATTTTTATTTCTGTAAACAAGCTGTCGGGTCAGTCATTCAAACTCAATTTTGTTTTAAACTATATGTCAGGGCTTGTTTTCTCAGCTGTAATTTGAGATTATTGAAGATGGAAATGAGACTTTTCAAACGTCCAATCAGTAGAGTTATTGTTTTGGATATTTAAGTTTACGGAATACAAATTCTCACCATCCAGTAGGCTTCACTGGGGAAAGGACGAGGGGGTGTTTGTAAGAAAAAAGAAAAAAAAAAAAAGCTTTACTAATAGTCTGCTAGCTGAAGGTCTGGAGCACCATTGACTTTCAAGTTATTACCTTTTCTCAATAATAATAATAAAAACACCTTTGGTTGGGATGTGATCAATGTACCTTTAAGCTGCGAGGCTGGGCAGATATCTAACCGACTCCGCGCAGCAGTTTAGAATTACCGCGCAGTAAATTTTGTAAAATATTTGACAAAAATGGATGATGTGCAACTTTGCACACGAGTTTTTATACTTTACACACGGACCAATGAACTTTAGAAGAAACATTGGATGTGATGTGAACTGACTCGTAGAAAAGGACGACCATACATAGACACCAGCATGTACCTACAGCTTGTACCTACACGATATACCTACAAACGTACAATTGTCGGAAACGCGACCTATTAACCCCGGGAGTGAGAGATCACAACTGAAAGGTTCCCCTGGCCCATCAATCTGTTGATCCCCGAGGCTAGTAGGACGGGGCAGAGGTAGGGATGCTGGGGCTTGGCATAGATCAGTGATGGCGAACCTATGACACGCGTGCATCTGTCGGCAGGCAGAGCGTCATCAGCCGGCACGCGACTAAAATGTTTATTCCTTATTGGAACCAGCTACGCCAAAACCCCATCTTCTGATTCCATTGGTGGGCTGGCACTTTGCTAGAGTTGAGTGGGTATTGCTTTGAGTTGTGGGTACACGGCCCCCAAAAGGTTCGCCACCACTGGTTTAGATAATATAGCTCTTGATTGAAACCAGTACAGCAATGATTCTCAAGTTAATTCAAGACCAATAATCAGCAGGACACCAAATTAGTATTTACTTAATGACCATATATAACAAGAGAACAATAATTAACTGATTGATATTCACACAGAGCTCTATTATAGTCAAGGAATATCGAAAAGAATTTGATAAATCATGGCGTCATTAAAAAAAAATTTTTGATCCTCATTAATCCGCCGCTAAAAATGCAATAAACATATTAGTGATGTGAAGGCAAGGGAATAAATCGTAAGTTAGGATTATAGGTTGAACAAATGTGTATAAATAGTGTGATTTAAGAACCTTCCACGTTCTGAGTTGAGAACCTCAGACATCCATCATTCATTTTTAATCCCGGCTGCCCTTTTGATAACTGCCATATCCTACTCCTTTTTCCCTGGCTTAACCAATCTTAACAGCCAGGAACCAATGACATATAAAGGTAACACCCGACATCACCCCCCTCCCCGCCACACACACAAACACCAACCACCCTGCTCTCCTGATCTCTCGGTGATTGACTAAACCCTTGAACCAAAAGGCCATCGCCCCGAGAGTACCAGGCGATTATCAGGTAACCCAACCGTCGGTACACGTGCACGGTACACGTGGACCAGAAGGTGAGCTTCATACCGGGGCAGAGCTCCAGCTGGAAGTCTGCGCTGCGCCCTTTGGGGGGCAGTCGGGCGGAAAAGGTCGGTTAAAGCTGTTCAAGATACAACAGCCCACAGGGCCACGGGTACCCGGAAACAGCTTTGGTACACAACATACCGGCCTGGAAACACGATGGGTAAATAGACACACAGTGATAACACGGGGAGGATGGGGCACAACACCGATGGAACAAATAACACGAGTTTTGGGGAGGGGGTAAGGAAAGGAGGAAAGAGGAGAATGAGTTGAGGTGATGGCTTACACAAAAAGGTTTGTCAGAAACTTTTTTGACTAAGCAGCCAGTTGGATAAATCACAGCTGTCAAAACAACATTAAGTTAGGCGCATATAAAATCTTTTAAAAATAAAATACAGTTGTTATTTACATATTTATACATTTATTGACGTGGTGGTATAAAATAATATTAATACTAAAATACATATATAAAAAGTGCATAAGCAAATGTTTTTTTTTTCTTTCTTTCTGGTTTCATGTTATCCAGATCAAAAACAATTGTTCAACATGCTCTCATGTCCCTGATCTTTGTTTGCAATGGATTTTTTTTTTTACCCCATTTTCCCATTTAATAGAGTCTTTGTCTTTCATAGAAATCGTCATTCTTGGCATACTTGACTTATGTCCCGAACAAGCACGCCGATTTCATTTTATAGAATAATCTCTTTCTTTAACTCCATTGTGGTCCTAACGTTTTATTTTCATGGCTTGGCTCTTAATTAATTTTCTTAGAACTCCCAATTTAACTTTTTTTTTAATTTTAAAAATTACGAGCCGTCTACAAATGACGTCACGAACCTAAAAAAGTGTGTGTGTTTAGGGGGTCCACACGTTTGAGACGATGTGTGACCAGCAGGACAGGGTGTTTAAGAGCTGTGAAGTCGCATTAAAGCATGCAACTTTAAATAAAAGTTCAACAAAAATATTTGATTGCTTACAATTTATTAAATGACGTTTAACCTGGCTTCACGCGTGTTACCATATAAGAGTGTATCCTTACACTAAACACATACTAATATGACAAATTCGGCTTTTATGGTGGGGCGGGGGGACGACTTTGTGACTTCATGTGAGGGGGTTGGGCTAAACTAAACTTTGTGACAACTTATGGCATGGAGGGATCGGCCAACATCGCGTGACGTCATTTATGGACGACCCCATACAAGTTCTAGCAAATGTTTTTGCCTTTAAAGAAAACGTATACCAAGTTGGAATTGGTTCCATGAGAAAACGACAAATGAGAAAGCGATAAGGAGACAGAGAGAGAGAGAGAGAGAGAGAGAGAGAGAGAGAGAGAGAGAGAGAGAACGAGAGAGAGAGAGAGAGTACGAGAGAGAGAAAGCGAGGGAGAGAGAGAGAGTACGAGAGAGGGGAGAGAGAGAGCGAGAGAGAGAGAGAGCTATTTAAAGTTTAAAGCAATTATTAATTACATAATTACGGTTATTTCTGAAATTAGTTATACATTTTGTTTTATTTAAATTTGGAAATAATTAGTTACAATTGAAATGTTGCCAGAAATTTTTACTAGAGACCATCAACGAATCGGCATTCTTAACAAGCCCTTAACTTGAATGAAAGTTGGTGAAGCACACTAGTTACTGAGTAGCTCAAGTAAGTTCAATACATTTTACCGGTAATGGCTTATAGCGACTGAGTCTGACACCTTGCGCATTATTGTAATAATAAAAATATAATAATAATAATAATCTAAAAACAAGAGGAAGACATTAACTACTAGACGGTAGTAATCGGATTTCCCTAACATGGAAAGGTGAATTTACATTAAAGACTCTTTTTTGGACTAAAGATCGTGCGGGATCGCTACAAAGTGTCGAGATGACGATCACGAACGATTGAATAGAAAATCTAGTTGACATTTAATATCACCAGACTGTTAATGAATAAACCTGTAGGTCACCTGTGAACACATAGGCTTTTAGTTCAGATTTCAGCAGAGATGGTGGGATGTCCCTTATTAAAAGCTCCTCCAATGAATCCTGCCTACTTGAGGAAATACCAGGGGGCTCTTATTCTCCAATAGCAACTGACTGCAGTGGTGCACAAGTCATTTATGACGGTAATCCCTTTCACCGAAGTCTTGCCTTACCGTGAAGGACCTATGTCAACATTTCAGTAAAACAATGACTTCAAAATCCAGAGAAAAAACCCGCCCTCCCCTCGCCTCCACCCACCCCCCCAAAAAAAAGTACGTGACCCTTTGTTGCCAGTTGGCACACACTTAGGCGTGGCGATTATTTATTTTCATGGGCAAGGCGGTTCTCAAGTTATTTTAATGACAACTCAGTACGAGAAGGTTTTTACTTTTTAAAATCAGTAATAAAAGTAATTAGAGCTGAATCGGGGCAGCTACAACGAAGACTTGAACACAAATCAGACAAGATAACAGTTTTTCTAACATCAAGAAATCCGTCCCCATCAGGACTTGGTAGAGAAACGTTTGGCAGTGAGTGCGGGGCGGTCCATGAGTCACCCCTATGAAATGTTCCATCAGGTGGGTCTTACAAATAGAGGAAAACTTGGAGGAAGTTCACGAGATTTTGTCGGTGAAGTTGTTTTTTCCCCCATTATTTTTTCCCCTTCTGACCTGAATCAGCAATATGTCTAGAAATTAGTCTCAAGAAACATTTCGACGGGCAGCACCTGCTCGGCGCACTGATCCGATAGTTGCTCATTACTGAAACTCTTGATATTAGTGGTTGTGGCGAACTTTTATGTCACTCTTCGGATGGTGTCAAATCGACGTCGTTTATAGAACTGACATTAGACAGAATAGCGATCAGGTTTAATTGTTTTTTGGGATCCGCTTTGTGCTTGCCTTCTCACGTGCGCTCAATTAGATGAGTTACAGACATGAAGAGAACCGAGAGTAGGGCATGTTTGAAACCAAAGGACGCCACTTCACGAGGTGAATGTAAGTCTTTAGATAGGCGGTATGGGTTTGGGCAGCGGACGCCGGCACGGTTGTCAGTAAATAAATGACTATCTGCGCCGTACGGTCGAGTTTAAGAGAATATTTTTCTTGTTTATTTTGGAGCCAAATCGACCGTGCTCGACGTTACATTTTCAGCCTTGACTATCGCCTTAACAAATAAATACACTGGACTCAAGCAATTTCATATAAAGTTTAGGGGAATTTATTTTGGTTTTCCCTTAAAAAAAAAAACAAAAAGCCCTAATCACTACACTGAATTTGTATGGAAGGACAACTAGAAACGTCCACTTGACAGGAAAGAAAAAGCTTTCTATTGGGCGGCAGAACGCAAAACAGCGGAGCTAATCCTAAACACAATTCATGGTCGGTAGCGGAATAAGAGAAGGCGGTGCTAGTCCTAAACACAATTCATGGTCAGAAGTGGAATAAGAGAAGGCGGTGCTAGTCTTAGCTAAACACAATCATTTCACTGGATAAGTCACTATGTCAGATGTTAAACCACATTTTATATCCTAGGGGTCCACGTATACAGAGTTTTCCAGATTTTAAAATCAGCTGATAAAATAGATAGATATTCCCATGTAGAGGACTTCAATCGTTCGATTGCAGGGAAACGAGGTTCAGTTTTGTCTCTGGTAATAACATAGATCTAGATCTAGTAGCGATGGATATTGTTACCGACATTTATGCTACAATATTTAGTGTGAGATAAAATTCACTTTCTTTTACTGCGAGGTTATTCAAATAGCACGGAGTTCAGCAAGCAATCCATACCTCCATCCACCTTTCACCCTAAGGAACAACAAACATTTGAGTAAAAAACGTCATTTTTTTGCTTGAGATCAGTCAGTTACAGTATTACTTTTAATATTTGCTTCAGTTTCGCGGGTTTACTTGATGTGTTTTCATTGTTAAGAGGAGAAATATAGTTAACAGTAGATATCGTCTATTTCACGACGACTATAGAATCGTTTATAAAACTTGACCGCGCTCCATATCAATATCATCCAGGTGTTTTAAATATAATTAGGATGGTGGTGACTGGTGGGGGTTAATGATGAACCATACAATAATTAGTTAAGACATTCGACAAATTTAATTTTTCAAACAGTCAGTCGTAGATGCCAGAAGGAAAAAATGTTTAAAATGATGCTTAAACGGACGACTGCAATAACGGAAATTATGTGGAAATACACAAAAGCTAATTTTGTTATCACGTTTCTTTATAATTATAACCATCCGTTAATTATTTCACAACTTACTTTTCAGTATAGAAAGAAAAGATTTCATTTTGACCTTACTTCCAAGAGATACTGTTCCGTCTGACAAATGGGCGAATGCGATCATTGTTTGCTGTGTAGGCGTTTTCATTTCCCTTCTGAAATTCTTTTTCTTTCAAGCAAATACAAAGTGATATAAGCGAGAATGTAAGACTGAGTTTTTTTACTTTGAGTCAGCCAGTCTACCCATCAAGCAATAACCAATGCAATCGTAACAGGGTCAACGCAGGTCGCCTCTGTTCTTAAGAAAAAGCCTGAAGGCAAAACATGCTCGAAAGTCTTTTTTATATTTAGAAAACTCATATGATAGACAGGGCCTAGCTCAGTAGACATTCATCGTTAATCGCCGCATTTCTGTTTTAGGGTTACATCAAAGAATTTAATAGCGGCCGCTCTCGTTGTGTATAAAAACAATTTATATTTAAGTGCATGGAGTGGTAGCTTGCCCGTATTCCTAAAATATTTGGTTTTCGAATCTATGAAATCTATCATTTCAATGACTGACATATTCTCGGTATAATTATCCTTTCCTCTCCGGGGATTTCTCTTTTAGCCCAAAACATTCCAACACCTTTCAGCACCCCATTAGCTAAAACAGCACCCCTACCCACAAATGGGACGGCAAAATTCACCGAAGGAACCACTGCAAAGCTAAAACTTGTCAAGACAGTGGAAAGCAGTTTGGTTAGAATGGCTTCATAAAGAAGTGGTAAGTAAAAAGCACGATAAGGACTTAGCAAAAACTAACGATTAAGTCCGCCAAGAGCTTTCTCGCGACGATGCTGCCGAAGTCATCGTGACTTTAATATAATTCTTTCCATCAAACACTAAAACCAACATCAGAAAATAATCCGATTATCACATGCGTTTATTTATTATACATACATAGAGAAAAAAGTACTACTTTAAAAAAAAGTGTTGTGCTACCTTAGCAGTTACATGACTTTCAACAGACGAACACTAGAGATTTGGTTTGAAAACGTGACATTTCATCCAACTTGTCGCTTATCCACAATGAATCTCTCTAACAGTACACGATGGTAACGTAAGGCCATGCACCTAACGTTCCAGGAACTGACCGACCATGAAGAGGGCGCACACAGTGTCGTGTGATGACGTCTGCTTTGGGGGACGTTATAGAGGGGCTCGTTGTCATTGTCACACACAAGGGCCCCAGTCACGATCTAGACTTGGGGGCCAAGGCGCGCGGTAAGTAGATGACATCGCCTTATAACAGTCAACGGCATTCAGGGTTAGAGATAAAGTCTATCGATCTCGGGGTAAGGAATATTATCAGATCAATCGACTTACGTGGGGGAGCATCGTGGAGACAATGTCCACACTAGTGAGGCACTCTTTTAGCCAAACCTTTAAACATTATTTAGAAATGTATACGACAAAGAACAGTACTCAGGGTGGAAAGACGGAGTTTAGATTAACAGAACCGACAACCCCCAACAGAAGGAATAAATGTGCAAATTGTGATGCCAGAACTGCATGACCAGAAACTACAATTAATAATTACAAAAACAATTAAGGAAAGTTCAATAATGTCATTAACTAAATATAACCCAAGGACACATTTCTTTTACATTTTTTTTCATATTTCAAATATTGTTGCAACAACTAAATTTAAGTATGCTACTTTGATTATGTTGCTTTATTTTCAAGTGCATGCGGCTATTCTTGACCACCACTAATATCCATTGAATTTGGGGAGGAGAATAATTTTTGTAATTTATAAAATTTCATTACTTGGTAAAAGAATATGCCTACAAATTTGTCTGATTAAATACAAAGGCAAGAAATTATATCCCGAGACACAAATAAATCATGTATCACCGTCTACACGACACAAATAGACATCGGAGTAAGAACTTTCCCAATAAACGCTCTCCCTTTCCAAACACTCTTTGCTTTACAAAACACTGTCCATAATAAGAAAAATTCCGTGAAACAAATGAGTTTCACATTCTGGAGACAACGACACATCTTTGGTCATCTGAATCTAGACAAACCTTAAAATGAACCGAGAATCACTGTCCACTTATCCTTGCTATCGCGACCTGTTGTTCTGTCAATAACAGACTAACTTAAGTCCCCAGGTCAATGGACAAGGCATCGACAGTACGTACCCCAGACTGTTGGTGTTATTGCTGTGTGACTCCAAGGCCGGCGAAAGGCTCTGTTTTATAACCACAAGGTAGTTAAAGACAGTATAACTGATAGAGGTAAGGGTTCGACTGAAGGATTTGTGACTGGTGGTTGGGGGAGGGGTGGGTGTATCCCGGACTCTGACATACGGATATATACGACTTTTAAAACAGGACAGTCAAGGGCGGAGAAAAAAAAGGGGGGGTAGAGGTCTAATGAGGTAAAGGGGTCGCGGGAGTATAGATGCTCGCTATTTTTTACAATAAATACCATGCCGTTAATTTTTCTTTAAAGAGCTGAACATTATAATCTGGGTAAACATTTATTCATAATTTAATTTATGCATATATCAATGATGTGTTTGTTTACTCTAGTTTATTACGATGAATGTGGCATTTTATAGTATAAGCAAATAATAACATTATTTCCCTCAAGAACGCTTAAAGGATCCAAAGTCTATATAAGCATTTAGTGTCAACTTGTAGCTTTTAGCGTCCTACAGGCAACACATCTAATAGCTATTTTGATGAATTTGACCCCCCCCCCCATCACCACCGCCATCCCCCACACACTACCCTCAAAGTATTTATTCTGTTTTTATGATCATGCCATCCATCAAACGTTTCACTATTTTCTACAAAGCAAAGTTGAGACGCCCTAGAATGACATCGTGTAACACGTAACGGTAGAGGGGTAGACATAAATTGTAACATGCCAGCTGCTTATCTCAGGCCCCCAACATCAACTAACATTTATACCAGCACTGTAGTGTGTTCAATGTCTATTATTCAACAGTATTCCTGGCAAGTGTTCGCTCACAATAACGGTTCCCATGTGAAGATAGCCCGGACCCAAGATTTCAAAACTTTGTGATTAAATTAAGTTACTGTCTATCAAATTCCGCCCAACCTCAATTCCCCCCCCCCAAA
>MUZC01000830.1:806029-818053 GCA_002072015.1 Radix auricularia | reverse complement strand
ATATATATATATATATTAAGCTCAGTTTAGAAAAGCTCCTTCCACGACTGGCGACACTGATAGCATTGGTTGAAAAAATTCTTAGCAAAGTCACAAAGTTGGGTACATAATTTTCCAATCTACATTTTTTATTTCAACATTGAACTGTTCTTTTTACATGCAAATAAAGTAATTTTTTTAATACTTTCAAATTGTTCATTTAGTAGCTTACATGGTATTAAACATGAATATTTTCTTGCAAGAACATACAACTCATAAAAGGGTTCTTGTATTATTTTTTTTTATAATTCAATCCATGGATAAAAACATTTCTCGTTTTAATTCTTGTTTTAAAGATATAATCACGTCTTCTGAATTTTCCCAAATCATATTTTTTTTCTCCTTCTGGCCTGTTGATGTCTCCAAAACTTCACAAATTGTTTTGGCTTTTATGAAAGTACTTATGCCTTTTGTGGTGTTTATTAACGGAGAAATTTAAATATTTTCATATTCTTTTCATAAATCTTAACAATTTTCCATTAAAAAACTATTTTAAATTGTTTACACATTCCTTTAATTGGATAGGCGTAATTTTTTAAAATGAATAGCGTATTTTAATATGAAAAAAACCACAAATTATTTGTGCTAGTCTAATGCATGAAAATCAAAATAAATTTAATTTTCAAGAACTTATCTTACAATAATTTTCTGACAACTGAAACAGTAATATAAATTACTACTTGAAAGTTAAACACAATTTTTGAACCATTATGCCATATAGGTACATGTTAGCGCATCATTCTGCGCATGTCGGAAATCCACGCAAAAAACTGTCGTGGCGATATTAATAGCACATTATTCGGCCCAGCGGTGATATGTGTTTGTGTAGAGTTCTCTCTTAAAAGCGAATTCTGTGACCTATAACACTTAATTTTTTAAAAATAAATAATTAAAAAATGGATCCCTTTTTTGAGCGATTAAATTTTTTTTAGCAGTTATACGTTAGTTATAACAACTACTATGAAATCAATCCAATTTTGTGAGAATCCGTTAAGAGTCGAAATTACGAATGTTTTTGTTCCACTCTTCAAAAGAGAAAGGGTGGCTGTCGCAAATGCCGCCCATAAAATGTGTGCCGCCCCACCACCCCTCTAGCTACGCCACTGCTCCTGATCATATTCTCCTTCTCCTGGTCCTTCTCTCTTCACTCCTAGCTGTGAGGGATGCTTCCGCAACTTGAATGCTTTCACGACGCACTTTTCCCGCGAAAGTGTGCGCTCCCAGTGACACATGTTTTTCTTGCAGAGGTCCTTGAAGCGCAGTCAGGGGCGACCTCTTTTCCTCATACCAGTTGTCAGCTCACCGTAAAGCAGGGCTCTTGGAATTCGCTCCGAGCTCATCCTGCGGACATGACCCAACCACCGCAGGCTTATCGCCAGAAGCTTAATGTTAACGATATATTATGTGAATAAAATAGGTTTGTGGTGTCACTATGATGGAGAAATCGCTATTTGATGTAAATATCTTACGTCAGATGTTTTAATAAAACTAACACTGCTACCTTACACTAAAAGTGACCAGCGATAACGATATTGTCAGCTCCGCAAAAGGGGGTGTAACTGATTGTTGATTGTGGATCATGACCCTTGCTGGAGAGTTTTAGAAATTAGAGTCATCATTTCAAAATGTACGTCTAGTTACACATGGCTGTAACTGTTTGAAAGTGTTACTGCTGTATACGCTGTAGATTCCACCTTGACCATTATCAGCAGCTCAACCTCATTCTCTATGACGGTTTTACTGGCCTATTTAAAATGGTGCAATATTTATTCTACCTTTCTTTTATTATTTCGCGAAACCCGGTAACAGACCCGGACTGCTGCTTATAGTCTCAACACATCGGGGCTGCCATATATACCGTGTATAGTCCAACACACCGGGACTGTCGTGTATAGTCTCAACACACCGGGACTTTCCTGAATAGTCTCAGCACACCGGGACTTTCCTGAATAGTCTCAACACACCGGGACTGTCGTGTATACCGTGTATAGAGTCTCAACACACCAGGACACAGATTACTGTGTTGAATCTCAGCACACCGGGACTGGACCGGCTATTAAAGCTGCATTGAGCTCAGCCCAACTAGATATGCATATGAAGAAATAAGGGCATATCCCTGGCTCATGGGTAAGGAGATTTCATTGATAGATTACGTCTGGGAGAGAGCAGGAGAAGGGGCGAGACGGGCAAGGGAGGATTATTCATTCATTCGCCAGGTTCAACAAAGGGTCACCGCACAAACGCACCCCCACGTGACCAGGAGGCCATTATCCACATCGTTGGCCGCCAATGTGGCTTCTATCATAGATCTTTGAGTTGACGTTTAAAATGAGGTTTGTAAACTATACGATCGTGGAATCATTGGATTAAGAATAGTAGTAATATACCAATTCGTTGAAATCTGACACGGCCATGCCAACAGAGCCAAGATAGTGAACAATTAGCATGAAATAAGTGTACTAAGTTGCTCAAGTAAAAGTCTAACATGCACTATTACTATTAAACTATATCCAACGACCTTTGAATTTATAACAAGTTTGCCGCACTACCATCAGTCACGTCAGAGTGCAGGTTATCTTCCATGATTCCATGACCAACAAGACAAGGGTACTTGGAGGCGAGACTGTACTAAGAGCTTTATTGAAATATTTGAAAAATGGGACAGGCTGTCACTCAGAACTGAAATATAAGACAGACTGACACCCAGCCGGTGTAACTGAGATATAGGACAGGCTGTCACTCAGAACTGAGATATAGGACAGGCTGTCACTCAGCCGGTGTAACTGAGATATAGGACAGGCTGTCACTCAGAACTGAGATATAGGACAGGCTGTCACCCCGCAGGTGTAACTGAAATATAGGACAGGCTGTCACTCAGCCGGTGTAACTCAAATGTAAGACAGTGTTTGGCATTAATGGAACGGAAGGTTTAATACAACTTGAACCAATTTATTTTCATAGACTTTCTGACTTTGAAAGAGAACCCAACTGTTAGAAGGATTAGAGTGCATAATGTGCCAGTGTCACACTTAATGATAATACTAGTACTAATTATTATTATTTAAAATCTTATCGTCCCAGCTCATAAATAAGGGTTGCATGAAAATGGTAGTGTTGTCTACAAACAGAAATCACATTCCCACCTCGGGTGCGGCTGATGCTACGATGAATTAAAGTGGAAAAATCTACTTTATAATTTTGATCTACACGATCAATTTCCGCTTTGCACTTGGAAAAGTCGAATGACGGAACATAACTTCCCGAATGTCCTCAGTATTCAAGTGTTTGGGAACAGGGCAAAGTTTTTGTTTACTCAAAGTGTGCAAATTGTTCTCTGAACCAGCCACCGGGGCGGCGGCCAGTGAAGTGGCTCCCATCAGTTGAAGATATCACGGCGATCTACGTTTTATATATATAAAAAAACGTCATCAAACTACAACTTAAGGCCAGCTTTGTTATTGGTATTTAGGTGTTGTCAAGTGGGATTGAGATGCCGCATGACGGAACATTTCTTTTAAGCCACTGCTTCCACCCGTCCACAAACTCGTGATTGGTGGAGGTTTGAGGCTGTGCTGATTGATTGGTTAAACGTGATTTGTGGCCAACTGAAGGAGCGCTGTCACTACGTATACACCATTCAAAAGCGTTACTTTAATGCGAGAGTCGTCACTAGGTATGAGCTAGGACTACTCAACTAATAGGAGACGGCTTTAATGGCTGTGGTGGCATTTTTCTTCTTTTTTTTCGGAATAGAAGTGTTTTAGCAATACCATGTTGTTTTTTTATTGGATACTCACACTCAGTGCTTTTTTCGAACAGAACGTATATGTTAAGGCTTTCCGGCACTTTTTCCACATACTTTTTTTATATTACTACCTGGAATGTTTGGACTCACTGATTTTTCAGGTTGTGTTAAATATGCATCTCGATACATTTTTTTAGATAGCTTGCTAGTTTATGTTTGTAAGTATTCATTTAATGATCATATGAAAAATAATGCTATTTATGATGACTTTGTTAGATACCAGGATGATAGCGAGACAAGGCTCTCTGCCTGTAAGTTACCTTGACATTCACATAGAACAGTCGCATATTTTACGACTAGCACTAAAAGTCAAGTCAGACTCGGCCTGCTACAGGTGACACACAATGAGATAGACAGGAATAGGTGTGAACTAAATGCTTAAATGCATTGCTAAAATCCCTGGCAGGGGTAGATAAAGGGGGGGGGGGTTTGAAACGTCCACAATGAAAAGACATTGTCATTTCAAAATACTCGTTCCCTTGAAGGCATGAGATTTCGTTGACCTAGGGGCGCCACAACTCAAAGTCACTTAATCATTGTTTGCAGCCTCCCCCCCCCACACACTTTTTTTTTCAGAAAGGCTTACGATAATTTCACAATGAAATTGGTCGGGAGATCAGTGTTCATGACATGTAGATGGTGGGTGTATTACTTCCCCACAACTTACCAGTGCCAGTTAATTCAATCATAAGGTAAGCGGTTAAAACACCTGAAATCATAGAGAGATTCGTGGCTCACTGGTTTTAAGTTTGTGACGGCTTCAGCATTGACGAGTACTGGGGGTATTGCATCGACGAGTACTGGGGGTATTGCATTGACGAGTACTGGGGGTATTGCATTTACGAGTACTGGGGTATTGCATTGGCGATTACTGTGGGTATTGCAATGGCGAGTACTTGGAATATTAAAATAGGGAGTACCTGGGGTAATAAAATGGCGAGTACTTGGGGTATCAAAATGGCGAGTAAGGGTTTATTGCAATGGCGAGTACTGGGGGTATTGCATTGACGAGTACTGTGTGTATTGTGTTGACGAGTACTGTGGGTATTGCAATGGCGAGTATTGTGGTATCGCAATGACAAGTATTGCAGTCGTCATCCTGTCGATCACTGGAGGTATTGCACGTACGAGTACCAGGAGGTCGCTATGATGGGTACCAGAAGCATCCCGTTGACACAAAGTGGGGAGGGGTTACAAGGGCAGTTAGGACAGTTCTGGCTGAAAAGTTTGAAGAGCCTAGCTGAGTTCCGACGAGAAATCGAATACGAGACTGCTTCTGAACCCGACTTGCACTTGTCTGTGCCGTGAATGACACGAATGAGACTCGTCTGGGGAAACACTCCATCATATGGTTACATAGGCTTTATCTTCTTTTTAAAGTTGAACGGTGAAGGTGAGATACCAACCAGCCAGCAATTTGAGGAGACCGGGTTTTCTTACAGTGGCGCCCCTCCCAGCCCTTGAAGGCCACTTTTGGCGGTCTGATTAGTTTAATCAGGAGACTCTCAGAGATAGTGGGTCACAATTTGGACCAGGCGGCCTCCTCTGTGTAATGTTGACTTGGCAAAAACTCTTGCATGACCCACTTAGGGCAGAATTCCTGTGAGTACTGAGATAATCAACGAGGCCGTGTTCAATACCAAACTGTGTATGGACTTGAAGAGAATGATAATCAATATCAATTAATTAAAGCGAAGCTCGATACAAGAGGCATCAGCGTAGGGGACACATCCGCAACAGCTGTACAATACGAATTTTTGAATTCGTGTTGCTTTTCTTCATACTCACTGTCATTAACACTGACAGAGGGGATTAAGACAAAAGGAGACTGGCCTTAATATTTCAAACACATAACCCTTTGAAATAGGACATTTTCCCCAATCGCGTAAATGACAACTACAAGTAATTTATACGGCCTTGAAATTCATTGTCAATGTTTTCTTAGTAAAGTGAAACTAACTTAAGGTACTAAAATAGAATGCTTACATAACGTACTAAAATTGCAATTTTATATCCGGAGCCCAAATAAATTAAACATATGTATGAGAACTTTAAATTTGTATTATTAAAATCTTCACAAAACAAAGTAAGATAAGAGTAAAAATATCTTAAACTTCAAACCGATGTTATTCGATTTTCATCAAATTATTAACTCTACTTAAACAACCGGTAAAAATCAAATGAAATAAGGGACATAACGCTAAGCTTTCTTTAACAACAAAATGTAAAGAGCAAGTAAGCGCTGATCTCCCGTTGGAAGGGGAAAAATTGAAGTTGGGAAAACTAAGAGTTAACTTTGAATTGCTGTATTTTGTGTTAGCACGACAATAACTGGAGTAAGGAATATCCTATTAAATAATCCACAGCAAGTTGATATTATGAGGGTCTTATCGAGGCTGATATTCTGGAGTAATGATCTTTCTGTGGTGTTATTCTATGACTTATCAATGATCAAGGGTTCCCAAACTACGGGGGTAAAGGGATAGAGCAATCACAAATTGTCAGCAGCTAAAGAATGTATTTTTAATACGATTAAAATAAAACTCTCTTCATAAAAATGCTAACTCTAACAGAAGAGTACTGAGTTAAGTGGGGATAAGTTTAGGTAAAATGTGTTCGTTCAACTCCTGATCCCTGAAGATATCTCAAACTTCAAAACACGTTCAGAACTTTGCATATAATTCCGAACCTAACAACCCTTTAGACAGTTGTCTATTGATGTCCATTCAGTTGGTGCTAGCTGTGGTAGAGGTTAGTAGACGACAGCTGGTATATCGGGTGACATTTCGGGACTTGTGATGGGTGACACAATATGAAGTACATTTCTAGATCAAACAACAGTTTTTTTAAATTTGAGTTTCTGACGATTCAAATAAGATAAGTTGAAAAGATCTTCAAACAACGGATTGATGACTCCTATTACTAGCAAAAATAGCAAGGCAACATGAGGGTCTGGATGACTCACAGTTCCAGACCGACAGAGAAGCCCCTCTCCTGAATGGCAAGCCCACATAAGTTCTGCATGACTCACAGCCCCAGACAGACAAGCCTCTCTCCCAAAGAGCAAGCCAACATGAGGGTCTGCATGACCCACAGCTAAGACAGACAGACAAGCCAACATAATGGTCTGTATGACTCACAGCTCCAGACAGACAAGCCTCTCTCCCAAAGGGCAAGCCAACATGAGGGTCTGCATGACCCACAGCTAAGACAGACAGACAAGCCAACATAATGGTCTGTATGACTCACAACTCCAGACAGACCCTCTCCCAAAAGGCTGAGATTTGGACTGAACGTCTGGATTAGGTATCGAGCGGTCAGGCGGTCCTCATGAGTTTGGGGATGTGGGGGTAACTGGGGGTGAGAGAGAGAGAGAGAGAGAGAGAGAGAGAGAGAGAGAGAGAGAGAGAGAGAGAGAGAGAGAGAACGAGAGGAAAAGAGAGCCAGTTTGTTTATGCGTGTTTTTTATGTTTCGCCCCTCTGATCAATAAAACAAAAATTCAAATGACTAATAATAATTTTTGCCTCTTCACGATGAAAAATATATTTATATATTAAGAAAACGGCTAAACAATATTTTTAGTCATGACATTGAAATGGACGAAGCTTGTCAGAATCGGGAATCTCATCTCGCTATAGTCAATTACATTTCTAATAAAAATGCAAGACTAGATATAAAGCATGACTAGATCACGTGAGTCCATGTCTTCCTTGGGGAGCTGTTCTATTGATTATCAGTTGGTCGAAGGGGACCTATTCCTGCTATGGGTGGCGTGTTGACAACCATTATACTTGGGCCCAATGGTCGAGCGGTAGCGCGCTCGGCTGGCGCTCCGAGAGTCACGGGTTCGAATGTGAAGACACGGGCCCGTTCCCGTGGCTAACGGGTTCCCACTTAGTCCACTAAGCCCCAAATGGATACTTCCCATCAGTTTAGGTAAAATAAAAGTGGCTGGGCATAGTGCTAGCAACACAACACCCCCCTCCCTTGGTTAAAGAAATTTGCGAACGCTGCTTCACTTGCCCCATCATTGTCTGAAAAATAAACTTAACTCTTTTTTTTTACTTCACTAATAAATAGACAAATGTCTATTCGTATTCACCAGTAAAGCAAAGTATGTTATAGATAAGATGAACTTTGATATGTTAATATTATCTTTATCTAGCTATAATAACTGCAATAAGGCTACTGCGCTAATGGTTAGTTTACTACAACAACATCAATAGATTTTAATAGTTTCCAATTTGGAATGCATTGATTCCAACAAATATACAACTCGTGTATTTTATATATCTGCCTCGCATTATTTTACAACCTTAGTATTCAGTTTGTCTGACTCTCATTACTTTACAACATTAGTATTCAGTATGTCTGCCTCTCATTACTTTACAACATTAGTATTCAGTATGTCTGCCTCTTATTACTTTACAACATTAGTATTCAGTATGTCTGCCTCTCATTACTTTACAACATTAGTATTCAGTATGTCTGCCTCTCATTACTTTACAACATTAGTTTTCAGTATGTCTGACTCTCATTACTTTAAAACCTAAACACATGTATTCAGTATGTCTGCCTCTCATTACTTTACAACCTTTGTATTCAGTATGTCTGTCTCTCATTACTTTAAAACCTTAGTATTCAGTATGTCTGTCTCACATTACTTAAAAACCTTAGTATTCAGTATGTCTGCCTCTCATTCAGGGGCGGATTAAGACTGCACGGGGCCCCGGGCTGCAATCAAACGGGGGCCCTATCCAGCCAGCATTCTTAAAATAAAATGATTTTTAACAGCTAATATAAGACTTTAACTAAATTTTAATAATGAAAAAAAAAACGAACACGAAGAAATAACTGTTTGATGTGTTCGCGGTAGTTATAATTGAGTGTGAAAAGAAAAAAAAAATAATTGCCCTTGCTGGGGATGGAACCCGACACCGGTGACACAACGAGCATGTGCTATCTTCACTCAGCCAGCGGAACTTCTTGTAAATGGGAAATTTAAAATATATAAACTATATTTTATATCATGCGAAGTGAGTCAATTAAAGTTTTTCGATTATTAGGTACTATCAATACGCGATAATTTGTATAGTATAGATAGTATTTATTAAATTTACTATCAATACGCGATAATTTGTTTTTATATTTTCAAGGGTTCGTGTAAACTTTTGTACACTTTTATTATAAAATATAAAAAGTTTGGGGGCCCCTAAACCGTCGGGGGCCCGTGGCTTTAGCCCGTTCAGCCTCCCCCCCCCTTAATCCGCCATAGCTCTCATTACTTTATATCTACTTCTACTGTACTCGTCTATGCACTACACGAGCTGTGGTCGTATATTTTAATCGCAGTGCCTGTCGACACGACCTCCGTGATTCCTCCAGTAATTGTCGGGGTCCTAAGTAGTTATTAGAAGGTTCGCTACGGTAAAGCGTGTGATTAACGTTAGACGTTCGAACTTAGACATGCATGCTCTCACGGGCCAACTAAAACATACGGTAGGCGGTTTATATGAGGTCTCAGGTCAGGGTGACCCACACCACATAAAAGGGGTGTGAAAGGTTGTCAAACAAAAGCGAACCGGTCAGGGTGACCTCCACCACACCCATGGGGCGTGAAAAGTTGTCAAACAAAAGCCAACCGGTCAGAGTGACCTTCACCACATACATGTGGCATGAAAGGTAGTCAAACAAAAGCCAACCGGTCAGAATGACCTGACCACACACATGGGGCGTGAAAGATAGTCAACTGCACACCAAACACATGGAGCGTGACAAGTACTCAAACAAAAGCTAGACGCATTTTCAATGTTAATATTTTTAAAGATTATTCAACCAAAATGATATTGTTCCGGGAGTTTAGCTTGCAAGAGAAGCCATCTAACAGAAGGACAGATCCGACCAAATGTTTTGTCTTCACAATGAAAATCCCAACTCTCGTGACACTACGGTGCCCAACCCTAGCTGCATCGTTCCCAAAGTTAGTTTCCTTAGGTCCATAAAAATGCTTGGTGAGTGGTGGTTGGCTGGATAGGAAACCAATTTCACTTCGAAAATATTTCTTTGTGGTTACGTCAATGGAAGTCTACGCCTTAATGATAGTCTTTAAACCAAACTTCTCAATAGCCAAATCAGCTCTGTTTATGTGTTTCATGATCTAAGTCATGTTTGACAGAGCTAGTATCAGGGGCGTCTTAATGTATAGGCTCGTTGGGCATTTGTCCGGGGGCCCACGTGCATAGGTGCCCCATAGGAATATGTTTATTTGTATATATATTATGTACTTTTTTTTTATATTCCTGCGGGGTAGGGGCCCGATAATATTTCTTTGCCCGGGGCCTAGAATGGTGCTAAGACATCTCTGCTAGGTTGTCTACCAACACTCTGTCTAAATGTTGTCCTTTCTTGTATTCAAAACTCGTGAACGCTTGGTGCTGCAGCAATGTTTGAAAACTCTAAACTGCTGCTAGAAAAGTAAGGGAAAATGTAGAAAAGTGTAAAAATAAGTATATTAAAAAAAAAAAAATCTGACAAGCCTGCAGTGATGGGATTCTCAAAGGCCTCCCCACAGCTGTGTTAGAGCACATTGGGGACATAAGAAAACTACAAAATAAAACGCGCGATCGATGTTTTGTGACACGGCTCTAATTGGGCCGATTGTTGGTAATAGATTAAATTAACAATCTCTTGTTTGGGAGGGCTGTACATGTCATTTTTTTAATGAACCCGCCTCGTTCGCGTGCTGTATTTAACGAGGTTTCTCGAGCCGTTGGGTTTTCAACAAATGATGACCAGAAGGTTGAGTACATCTATTATTTGAAATCTTCTCACAAGACATTAATAAGAAAATAATCATCAAGTTAGCAAACTTTGCAAACCTTAATGTTTCGTATACAATACCACACATATGAATCAGAATGGTAATTTTATTGATCGTGGGGTGGGGCCTTACGACAAAATTATTAGAAAGTGAATGATTAAAAGAAACGCAAAGAAAATAAAAGCAGTTAAAACAATAAATGCTTAGTTGGAATTTTAGACGAGATATAAATGTAGCAATTTCCCCACGGGCTTATTTATGTTAACCCAAAGCATGGCTGCTAACAAAAGGAAGGTCAAGTAAACACGATCGACACAAGTTCCAAGAAAAATAAAGCTCAGAAGTGTAGAAAACAAGTATAATAAATTGCACATTTAAAAACCAAAACAGGCAAGAAAAACTAAAGATATAAGTAAAGCAGATGATTTAGGTTCATAAGTTAAGATATCAGAAACTATCTCTAACACTGGCACAGTCAAGCGTAAACCATTTTTGAATGAAGAGAAACTAAACACCGGATTTAAAAAACGAGACTTGAAAACAAAAGGCGGTCGTAGTGTTGTTTTAGTCCCAGGTCCTATTTTAGTTTCAGTTTTTATTTCGTTTTTTCTGTAATAATTTTAGTTTTAGTCTAGTTTTAGTTTAAGGCCCAATTTTAGTTTTCGTTTTAGTTTTCGTCGACTAAAACTAAAACACCAGAGTTTTAGTTTTCATCTTATTCATTTTAGTTTCACTTTTAGTTTTAGTCTTGTAAACACCAATAGCTAATAACATCATTGTTCATAACCAATTGTTGAAACAGATTGAAGCATAATAATAGTAGTCACAGAGATGAAAGCTCCATTCACCCCGTTGTCACATTATAAGTCACACTATCACATTATGTTATGTGCCAATGCCATGACTCAAATAACAATAAGAAACCAAAAGCGTAAGTCAAAATTAAAACAAACGTAGCCTATTCATTCTAATACCTAGAACTCTGAACTAACTAAACTAAGTAGCAATAGTTCACTTAAAGAGTCAAGACTAAACGTCAAAACAAATGACTTTTCAGCTTAAGAAAGACGTTTTTCAAGACTCTGATTAGTCCTGTTTCTTTTCACAGTTGTCACATCACCACAAAGAGCAAAAAATTCTCTCCACCTAAGCCTCCGAGGCTGATGCATTCAATATATCTAAAGCCAATGGTGCATGCAACGGAAACTTTTTTTGAACGTTCTGTGATTGCCAGTAGCTTAAACCATTGACATTCTCACTGACCGCTGTGGCAGCTTCTTGATAGTGCAACAAATAATCTGCCAGTTTGTCTTGTGGCCCACGAACTGCAGACATAACATTAGTGATGGTTGTGGTGTT